>JAEAOA010001578.1:2997500-3037500 GCA_016746295.1 Potamilus streckersoni | reverse complement strand
CACAGCTAAAGTGGAGTCATGCTTGCAAACATAGTTTTGTTTGTTTCCTTCGCATTTAGTTTGATCCAAGCAGGTGTCTCTCCATAGTTTCGTTTTCGATCCAACTGTATATTGACATTTTCAGTCCGGCATATACGAAAAATTCTTCTGTATCCTTGATTACTGGACATTTCTAGTAATACTCCCTGTACAAGTTTTAGTTTAATGTTCATTGACACCAAAAATTTCAATAACTAATGGCTTGATCTGTCATCATTCAGTTGATACGTATTCACTTTTAAATGTCCTACAGTTAATGTGTTTTATAAAATCAAAGTACAATTGTGATCGCTATTCTATTAGCACATGGGAGATGGTTTTGGAGAAATTTCAGAATTCGTCTTCGACTAAAACAGACCCGAGAGCTATGCTGCAGGACATTTGGGCAATTAAAATATTTGATTATCTTAAGATTTTTGTAGGAGGTCTGTCTGAGACTCTTAGCCTTTCAGTGGGAGTTTGTCAAGTTTGTCATTAAATATCAGGATCTCTTAAATCCTCTAGTGTTCATGCATTTTTTAGCATGCAACGTTTGGATTTAATTGAAAAAATTCTCTTTTCCCGCCTTGTTTTGTTATATGTAACCACGTCCATTCAATTAATATTTATGAATCATATGAGCTGAATAAAAACATAATTTTCTGGTAGTTGCCTTGTTTAACAGCTAAACTTGGTAAGGCAAGATCAAACATTTTGTTAGTATTTAACATTTTCTTAGTGGAAACGATATTATTATTATTATTATTATTATTATTATTATTATTATTATTATTATTATTATTATTATTATTATTATTATTATTATTATTATTATTATTATTATTATTATAAAATAACATAATGTCCGACTGAAACATGTGTCATAAAATTAAAAAAAAAGTTATGTCCATTAAATATGAAGGATAAGTTTAATTATTTTTTTGGGGGGGGTAAAGTTTGACAATTTAGCTACAAAAACCCAAACAAACAAACAAGCAAAAACACCCCACAATAAACCAGAAAATTTCAGTAATCAATATTTGGATGCATGTACTCATTAGTTTTTGAGATTAGGAGAAAATATAATTTTAACAAAATCCAGAAGCTTAATAAGGACTCGAAGGCCGAAAAATTGTATATTTGTCAATCGTTCTTTTATATCTATGACATAAAATTATTAGCCCAGCTCAGATTCATATTTTCACTGGCTACTTTGTGTGAAACCATGTATTGTCTTGTACACCCTCTCCCACTCTATGTTTGCTTTGGTTACCTCCCTTTCCCAATATGTCGGCTGTCTACAAAAAGATAATTCATAGCTTAATCATATGTATGCGTGGTTATGAGTGGGGGATTGGGCTGGGTGAGAGATAGAGAGACAGACAGACAGGTAGGCAGACAGACAGAGACATAGAAAGAGAAGCATTTGACAAGATCAGTTTTGCAGATGTGTAAATAATACTGAGTTAAAGAACAATTAGACCATGATTACCTTCGCTCCGTTGTATCCAGTTTTCTTTGCAATTTTCCTGATGCAATTAAATAGACAAATAAACAGTCTCTGAGAAGATATAAATATTAGTAATGTGTCTTTACATTGGTTCATATGTACATCTATGCTTGATTAACTATGGAAAAGGGTTGGTATGGCTGATATTTCGCTTTATGTGTACCTCAACTTCCAAATACCGTACATAAAAAGACATTTTCTGTGATACAGGGAAAATAATAAATCCTAGTTCACTGAGTTACGATGTAAAAAATGCGTTTTTATGTGTGAAAATAAACACGTTTTGTTTATACCCATCACTGAACATGATTTTTTCAAAGAGAAATTAATATGAATTTTATTTTTGTTATATAAAGAATTCACATGATCTGCCGTTTTAACATTTTATGTAAAGTTGTTGCTAGATGAACGTCTTCGTTAGGTTAATTTCTAACTGTTTTAGGCTGCTTATGTGACTTGGTTTAATTGTTTTATAGTTTTCAATACTTTATTGCATGTGTTTTTAATTCTTTCCTAATTAGTGCCCGATTTTATCCGAATGGAAAAATCATAGCTCGATAACTTGAGCAAAATCGGACGCATCCATATGCTGTACGGACCCGGATGGGGGTCGGGGTGTGGGATAAAGAGGCGTGGCATGAGTTCTCTATGTATTTTCATTTGTGGTCATAATTGGGTGGATTTGTTACTTTTCTTGTCAAATATACTTCATTACTATATGTGTTTTCATTTGGCGTCCTATTTTGCCCGACTTGTTACTTTTCTTATCAAATATACTCCATTACTATCTTAATTCTTTCTGACATCCAACCATGGAGTAAAATTAAACATACGCTCAAAACGTACTAAAGCAAGAAAAAGTGTTTTACCAATCATATTTTTGATAATAAATTATTTATTTGCTTATTGTTATCAATCGGATGAGAGATGTGAGACACAACAGTCGCTTTTCGGCGGCGCGACGTCGTTAAGGTTCTGATTAATTTTTCAGCAATGCTTTGATCGTGCGCTCGATCTGCACGCCATTAACGAATAACTTTTCATTTAAAAAAAGAAATGCAGATCGTTTTTTTTTAAATTGTCACAATGGATTATTAAGAGTTATGGACCCAAATTATCAGATTTTAATATTGTTATGCATGGTACATGCAAATTTACACGAACGACAGATACAGGACTAATAAACGCTGGAAACTCAAACACTGGAGTTTGACCTATGACCTCGAAGGCACGTCACTAATACACACTAATAAAGTACAAATTACCTGATTTAATGACGTATAGAAAAATTTAGTTCTGCTCTGTTTTCATCGTAAGCTTAGATGTATTCAGAAAAAATAAACGAGGAGACGGTAAAGGATTGGGAATAAATGTATTTTTGGAAATAAGTGTCTTAGTGTGAAAATGTTATCAAGGATCGAATGATCAATTAAATGAATAAAGACTGATTCTCATTTAATTAATGCAAAAGGGCATGTCCCCAATGTCTGGAAAAGTGGAGACACTTCTTCACAAGCTATGGCGTCTGTTTAAAAATAACCACGTGCTCCCATAAACATGTTAGAAACTTGATGTAAATCAAATCACATTCATTGGTGAGTTGATTAACAATTAGTAGGTTGACAATGATGAATCTTTCTAAGAACACGTTTATATTTTCAGTGACATTAAAAAAAAACAAATGTGCCATATGATTCAGTAAGAAATTGTGAAATCTTTCAACCAATAATCGGATTTTTCATGTTAATGTGCATGGTATGCAGGTTTCGTTTCCTCACGTCTGAATGGATTCGCTTTATTAAACCGAAATCCTGGACATAAATATAAGTTCCTTCATTTTACCATGCAAACAGAATATACCAATTCTTTGTAAATGCACGCATCTTTCTGTATTACAAACGATTATACGCATGCGTTGCATAGATAAAACTACATGTGTGTTTTGTTCCGAGTTGGCGGAAAAAATGATTTTGATTTGGTATAGGAATAGTGGAGGTTGTCCAGTGCCGTATCAAGGTAGTTCATTTCCCCAGCTGTGAACAAAGCACTTATTTGGCTTTTTATTTATTACATATCCACTTTTATTCACATACTTTTAAATTTAAAAATTAAATTTTGGCGTTTATGACAGATATTGTACAACCTTCTGAAAAATCCCCATCTGACCTACGTACTTTGGACAAGGTATGTTCGCATACCCTCCTGTTTGTTTGCACCACCCAACTGATTTAAAAATGAAAAACATCAAGAATATAACAAATGCACAAAACTTAGTCATTTCTGTCATCGATTTATAAATTTTAGCCTAATTGTCGCCAGGAGGTGCCTATCACTTTCATCTTGTTAGCGTTTCAAATCAAACGGAAACTTTCGATGTAAACAACCAGACTGCTCACTGACCTCTATTTCAGTAAAAAGTGTCGTCTGCATGTAACATTTGCATTCTCAAGTTCTAATATTTCTAAAACAAACAACAACAAAAAAAACATAAAAGAAGGTACTCTTGTATATCGGTGAAAGTAGAGATGAAAGTACACATTTTACAGAATTATCGAGATTATCAAAGACGGTGAACTATATCGCATCTGTTTCTTGAAAGCAAAGACTCGCCAATGTAAATATAGAGACCAGTTGGCAGTGCTTGGGGACCCCCTGACGACAATCAGGATAGAAATTATACTGATGAATACAATGATTCGTTTTGAGCAGTTTTTATATCATTAATGCCTTTTGTTTTCAAAATAGGCAGGAGCATACAACCAAGAGGGAAGTTGTATGAATACCTTTATGTTTCAAAAGCTTATCAGTTTTATCTTCAGATTTAATAAACGAATTCGATTCACATTTATATTAAGAGATATATTGAAAGTCTCTCCACTTAAGCATGCTCCTTTAAAAAAAAACAAGATACGTAGACCATAATGTTTAAATGGAAATTGGGTACTATTGTCATTTTAGAATAAATACGTTGTGTTTTTTTTTGTGTCATCATTGCTGCACCTGGGAACGAGATCAACAGATGCACGGTTAGGATGTTTGTGCTCTTTGATTTCTTAAACTTCCTTGTCTAAAGACGTTGTAACCAGAATT
Source organism: Potamilus streckersoni (assembly GCA_016746295.1). NCBI lineage: Eukaryota > Metazoa > Mollusca > Bivalvia > Unionida > Unionidae > Potamilus > Potamilus streckersoni. The sequence continues at coordinate 3,032,882 of JAEAOA010001578.1, read as the reverse complement.
CAGCACTTTGTGGGTATTGGCTAACTCATTTGAAAGATCAAATGCTAATTCGTAGTTACTGTCCCTTTATTTGTCTGGGTGGGTGAGTAGCTTTTCTAATCATGCAATGAATCTTGATATGACTGCTGGAGGTTTTCTTCCCGTTTCTGGATTTTTAATACAAGATGCATCCGGAAAGTACCTGGTCTCTAGCACTCCGTCATGTTTGGTGTCACTTTGCACTTCATCCGGGAACTCGTGGTCAAGCATTATGTCCAATATATTATTGTCCAATTCGACTAACTGTAATTTCTTGATGGTCGATAGTTGAACTGCCCATAAGGTCCTCGTGGCTACTTATTGAACTACCATATTATACTTAGAGGCAAAAGCGTCCGTTTTCATCTAATAGGACTGCACTTTTCAAAATCACAAACGTATATTGATATTTTGAATAATTCAATATCGATGGCATTAAATAAATCCCGACGTTAAGGTGTGCTATACGGAATCACAGATTTGAACATCACTATCGAAGGACAGCCTAGCCATATAAGATTAAATGGCTAGTCAACAAAAAATGACACCTAGATGACTTTAATTTGAACGGAATGCATGTGCAGTCGTTTTAACGATGTAGAAAATATACGATGTGTGCAGAAATAAACATGCGCTTAGATTAAACAAAATTGAAATATATTTAACGCAACTCCAGAATTTAAGTTAATATATATATATATATATATATATATATATATATATATATATATATATATATATATATATATATATATATATATATATATAGAGAGAGAGAGAGAGAGAGAGAGAGAGAGAGCATGGAAACTGATATTTTGTTTTAGTTTTGTCATGCTAAATATAAGACAGCTAGCGATATAAAGAGCATTGCTGACTTGCTAGACAAATACACATTTTCTTACAGAATGTACTAAATTTGTTTTGTTCAGTTAATGTAAACGTTTGAAGTTAATTTCGAAAGCCATAATTTCTTTTTTAAAAAAACCCCAAAGAAGTATAAAAATTCTGATGTAAAGTGGGCACAGCGCTTGATATCGTTTTGTTTTAATCAATTTTAATTTGTTTTAATTGAATCAAATGATAATATATACAAAATAGTAAGCAATCAAAGATTGGCAGGTTTGTTTATCAGCCAAATAATATCAGCAGAGAATCTTTTCTTGCGGTGGGTGAAATCGGAAGATTTTCAAATTTTGATGCTGAGACTATGTTTCATTTGATATATCTAATTTGATTTTAATTAACTGACAAATCCTTCTATTGAAATTGGATCACATAGTGACCGGAGAGCCACGGGGGTAAGTACGTACGCTCTTTTTATACAAGTCTTACCGACGCAGAAGAGGTAATTGATTTCGTACTTATAACATTACGCTATAATATAACAATATATTACTACGACATTTTAGTTAATACAGTTCTAAACTGGTATAATAGTGGGTATGTTTTCGAAACAACATACCTACCGATTCTAACCTTAGTCAAGCAAAACGCAACCGATAGTATTCGATATGAAGTAGGTTAATAGGAATACTGTGACATTTCTACCAATGGAAAGAAAAATACATCGGAAATACGATTTACATGCACCGTGTATTTATAGGCTACTGCATTAGTAAGGACAAAATATGTTGTTTTTTTTAATTAATACTGCACGTCCTATGGGAGAGAAGTAATAATCTGTGAAAACGAGTTCATAGTTTCCCATACATTTGCAGTAACCTTTTTCAAAAATATATACTCATTTTCTCTGTCTACATATGGCTTATTTATAAAACAAAATTTACTACAAGAAACAAAATAACTGAATTTATGCTGTATTGCAAAATAAATACGCAACCGTAGATTTATCAATACCCAATAACAACATTAACTCGCACATCGCAACACCCAGCGACCTTTGAACTTATCGCGCTGTTCACTAGTGTCAAAAAAAAAAGAATTGTAGGTATGATCTACACATAAATAAAATTTAGAGACATATTATGAACAAATGTGCAGTACAACCACTTTTCAAGTTGGTCTGGAATGTATGAATTTTATATATTTTCCGTCGATTCGACTTAGTTCTACTGGTAATGGATTCGACTCAGTTCTGCTGGTTATGGACTGGATTTATTAGCTGTGTCAAATCCGCGGGATTCACATGTGATTTGAGCAGGGAGAAACGTATCTTTAATGTGTGTTCCAGTTCTGTCATTAAATGTTTGGAATCATAATGTATGGAAAAAATATAAATTCTTTAAACTGAATTTATTGAAAAGACACGTTTTAATATCACATTCATTTCACTTTGAGTGCAGTGAGGAGAATGTTATTGCAGTTGGAAATGTAGTCGAAATTACAGTACAATTTCACGATATGGAATCAAGTTTTAGAACCCAGGACTTAGTTCGTGTAATTCGGATATAGCAGAACTAAGAAAGTATCTTTCGAGGAAATTCAGGATGCCAAAATATAAGTATTTTTTGCTTTTCTTAATACCACCTAAAGAAGACACGTTTATGTCGTGTAACTTTTATTCTGTCTGTCTGGACCTCAGCTGTGACATGTATGGCGGGTATGGCTAGCCTAAATCCGAAATATTAAATAAAATAGTTAACGTGAAAAAATGCAAAGCAGCTGGTGTGTGACAGTCCATTCAGCCACAGAAATTAAGAATTCGTGGTCGTCTTAGCTTATTGGCTCTGAGGCCTTTGCTTTTCTACCGAAACCTCCAGTTGCTTTTTTTCCCTCCAATTTAGCACTTTAACTTATAAAATGGTACGTCGCTGATACATATGCTAGATCGCTTGGCATCAACATGATTTTCTATGCTATTTTTACATACCACAGAGTAGTGGATTCTGAACTACTCCATCTGCGAAAAGTTACCAACACCTCCTATATAACTGTTTTAATAATCAAAATTATATTTTCAATCATGTAATATTGCATTTCGCGTTTGCTCTAGACATTGCTAATATCATTCATTCGTTGTTTGCTTGAAAGTTTCATTTGTGACTCAGTAAGCTTGTTCACATTGTAAATTCGTCCACATTGTTCACTTTATCATTTCTACTTTTAAATAGGTGAAACAACGTCCTTAGTTCATCCTAAAAACAAATTTAATAAACTTAAAACTAAAGCGCATACTACATTGGATATTTTTTATAAATACACCTAAATTATACATACTGTCTTATAAACGAGTAGTTTATATTTCATGCTCCGTGTTTTTTTTTAAAAAAAACAAAATTAGCAAACTTTAAGTAAATTCATAATATAGCGAAGATTTGTGTTCTTTTCCTGTCCTGCCCAATATGTAAAAAGATAGTATATAACCTTTATGTTAGTTATCTTTTAAAATCTAATAGAATATAGTCAAAATTTTATTCTTGATATTACTAATTCAATTGAATCTGCAACATAATTAATAATCTCGCAAAGAATTGATTAGTTTCTGGTCTAATTACGTTCTGGAAGTTGCTGATTATTTAGAGTTATTTTTTTCGTTGCATTCAATTTAAAAAAAAAACATTTACCACAATCTTCTTGCTCGGATATACAATTCTTATGATACGTATGGGACACTTTAAAGACATCGTACATGAAAGCCATTCCTCATAATATAAGTAGTATTCACTTTACTAATAATGTGAATATTTATAAACAACTGAAAATTTATTTAGTTGTTCTAAATGTTTACCTTGGCATTAGAGACAAAATCAAAACAACTTTTTGTGCGCATTTATGAGTTCTTTGCTTTTCTATGCAAGCGTCTTTCTTCTTAAACTTCAGGTAATGTAGGTTTATTCCATGTAATATATTATCCTGTTCGACTATTAACTATTGTTGTCCGTGTGAAGGCCATCACCACTGACTTCAGTGTATTGTTATTCCTCGTCCAAGATTTATTTTCTTCCTTTAAAACTTGCAGTTAAATTTATGTCCCTATGAATAAAATTTATGTTGAAATCATTTCACACATATATATAATTTGTATTGCCAAACAGATGATGCCTGCCAGTATCTTTTTCCGTTTTGCACAACGAGTTAGACCTTTGGTAAGGTTGTATTAGTTGCCGCAAAGATAAAATAAATAATTTCCATGCTTGTATTGTTCGGTTGCAAAATTTATCATCACATCACAAGTAGTTGCATTGTACTGAAGACAAATATGATTCAGTGCATAACCCTGGTTATCACATTCTATCATTTCAGGTGTTTCTTTTAGCGTAATTCTTGTTATAAAATCCAGTAGAGAACAAAAGGATACTTTAAACAATGATTTGTTTGGAATCTGGAAATCAAGAAGCATTCTGAATTTAATTGTTTCTATATCCACTTTGTGCACTAGTCGCTCTTTAGTCCTAACTTTCAATGCTTTCCATGTTTGTTTTCACAGATCCTAGTAGCAATAAATATTTAAACGCCATGAAAATATTGTAATCATCCAGATTAAAAATGTCATCACTACCGTAATAAATTGGTATGTATCTAATAAGCATTCTTCCCAAATTATTCTGAATAATCAGCATTTATTTTAACATTCATATTGAACGAAATGAAAAATGCTAACAGGTACAGTTAGGACATTTGGTTCTAGCATAGGTACTTCTTCAGGTTTTATAATACCTGTTGCACGTGTCATACAATGACTCGTTGGATTAAGAATTTTGTTTTTGGTGAGAGTTATATATGTTTTCATTATAATGTCAGTATCTGTTTAATTAGATACATTTCAAAACTATTATGTCCAATCACTGAGAAATACTAGTACCCATAACAATAGAAACATAAACATAAATTATCTACTTATAAAATGCAGGCAAAATCATCAAACTGATGTTATCTGGAATTTTATAAAACAACATTTGGATGAATAGAAGAAAAAGGCTTTGTGAAATTATTGAAGCAAACGTCGCCTAAATTCTCATTTGGGTTATGTTCTGTCTGCTGTTTTCTGCCATTATTGTTTGCTTTTATGAAGACTTCGTTTAATTCATTGGCCTTTATTCCCCTATTACATCATGTTTCAATCATATCTTAATATTTCATCATTTGCGCCACCTGAATCAAATTATTAAAACCAAAAATTACTTTTTGAAAATGATAGAATTAAACATTTGGAATAAATTGCTAAAACATGACATTGCTTCTGCTTCATTAAAATGTAAAAGCAGTAACAACAGCTCCTCCAGTCATAAATAATGATGTTGCCATATCTAGTGTCTGCTATTTAAATCACATCATTGTTGACCATTATCAAATCGTCTAAGCGAAAAATATAAATATTGCATTCTTTTAAAAGAAAATGCAGATATTATCTATTTTTCAGTTAATTAATTGATAAATACTTAGTAAACACAAGTATTACTATTTAGCACATTTAACATTATTATTAGTTAGACAAATTTATCATTGGTATTATTTAGCACATTTAACATTTTTTATTATTTACCACAAATTTAACATTGGTATTATTTAGCACAAATTAAGAATTGGTATTATTAAACACATTTAACATTACTAGTATTCAGCAATAATGTAGCATTGTTATATAGCAAAATTATAACATTATTAATATTTAGCAAAAATTTAACATAGAAATAAAAATTAGCTGAAGATAGTATGTTCAGGACGAAGAAAAACATTAATTATAATCCCAATTTCTTGATTCTATTGAGGTATTGTTTTGTTTATGAACCCATTATTCAGTGAAATGTGATGTTTCATGTTCAAATCTGTCAATCGTATATATTGTACTTATTTATCGGAGTAAATAAAACTCTTTATTTGTGTTATAAAAAATCCAATAAAAATATTTGCTTCATTATAGCTATTGGGTTTTGAATAAATTATTTAAAATATTTTAATACGTAACTTCAAAGTTTACGCTGCGTAATAAGATGGATTTTTTACTTTCTCTGCTATCAACTGATTTGAAAATATATGCTCATCGTTGGTGTTGTCCTTATTTCGAAATAATACTTTTCATATTTAAGTAGTTGAAATTAAACAACCAAGAGACATATTTTTCGTTCATATTGTCGCTGTTTATGTTGCACTTATTGTTACTTTGGTTTTTGTAACATATTTCCAGTTTGCTGTAAAATATTCATAAATCGCTTTATCTTTTATTTACTTTCTTTCTGAAGCAATGTTTTCGTTAAACTTGTCAATATTCTGGCTTTTTGTAGTACTAATTTTCTCTTGATTGCATTTTTAAAATCTAGTTTTTACTCGGAAAATATAAAATTAATTTCCTAGTGACTTGTTTGAGTAAATCCTTATTGCCTTACCATATTGTCAGTGTTGTTTACCTTCTAGCAGAGATTACAATCGCATTCTTTTTAAAGACATGACTGTATCCTAGATATTCTTCAATGTTTTTTGTCAACGAACCCACACAGGTTGCATCAAACCCACTAAAAGCTATCGGAATAATAAAGTCTGTTGCTATTCCTGCGATTGCCACACTAGCAACTGTCATGACCATCTCTCTTAAAGCTATTGCTATGCTAACATTTCTCCATTATTATTATTACAAACATGATGTAACTGTCTAATTTGGATTTAATGCTACATCGTAATGGAATAATCGTTGTAGTTTTGACACTAGACAATTATTAATGTGAAATTTTACCGCATTTCTGAAAACAGATTTATTTATTCTTTTTAATACCTATTTTAACTGGCTGTTCTTTTTTTCACATATTCTTTCATCAGGCATATTGGTTTTCTGTCTATCAAAGAGAAGAATAAGGAGAATAATTTAACAATTTGGAGGTATAAATAGAAAACATGTAAATAGGTACATGAATCAAAGGTATTACAACAGTCAAAATTAAAAAGTATATGCCTGACATGAGTTAAACTTCTACGGGCAAAGTTGGCTAAATTTGACGAAGCGTGAAGATGTTGAATTAAAGATCTAGACCAATATCATGTTTGTTCCTGTAGAAATTTCTAATGAATAACAACAGAAAAAATAGTTCACTGTTCAGACAGAAGCTACATGAGAGCTAATGAAAATATGCTTAAAAGCACAAACATATGAGAGAACAACAGAAAAGTAGTAGCTTTACAGCTGTTAGCTGTATAATTGATTAATAATATGATTTTTATTTAGAGGAAAAACTATTTAAAGTATTAATTTTGTGATAAATATTTATGTGATGGAAGATTTAAACAATAAAACTTCCTCCCCTCTCTGCGGCATCGTTAACTAGGGAATGATCTCCCGCGATGTAATTCCCCAGTGTGGACGGATAGATGGAACGTTACAGATAGTTGAGCAAAGAATTGAAAGAAATAAAAACAAGGTATCCTCTTTTTAATAAAAAATATATAAAGTTTTAATGGAAATAACATAATCAAAGACAAATCAATTTTCAATTTCCATACAACCGATTTACTAAATTACGTATATTCAATTAAAAAGCATAGCTAAAAGTTAGTTTCTAGTTAGACTGATGGTCAGTGACAGAATTTAATTACAGTGTACGACTGTAATAATGTATTCGAGTGTTAACTTTGAGTCCAATTCAAATGCTTTGACAGCATCACCTGACACCTGTATTCGCACGACTTGTTTCCCACGTCTACCCACGTTCTTAGTACTCTTCCAATCCTCACTATTCTGACATCCCGTAGATGTATATTTCCCCTTTAACGCAATGGGTTCCTTCCGCATTCCTCCTCCTTTCTCTCGTTCGGAGTACGAAAAACGCAGTACGAAGCTGTCCCCTTAAATATAAAGTATGTCTCTCGCTAGACAAATGCCTCACCACATCTACATGTAAATATAAACTATAATTCTCGTGCTATAATTACGTGGTTTACACTGCACAATTCTGACCTAACGTGACCGTAATCGATACTCCTCACATATTCTATGTTGCGTTATGTTTACCGTTAAGTTCATACACATGGTCTTAACTGAAGTTTTTTCAAATTCACGTGGAAGTACTAACTTCTACAGACATATGAGGCTTTATATGCCAGAATACACGACTCATTTGCATTTGCCTATTCGATGCAGTTTAATGCTCAAATATTTAAGACATAATAGCAACTAAATATAACTATACTAAAGTAGCTTGCGTGAGCAGTTAAATATTCCGAACTCGTATAAAAATATACACTCGTCATTATTCACAAGAGGTAGATATCATCCTTCGAGGAGATTCAATTTATATATACTAAGAAATATGACACATTCATATATTAGGGAGAATTCGTGAAATCCCTACGTAATTCTACATATTGAATATTACTGCTGTTTGTTTTCAAACAAACAGCCCTAGCCTTTAGTCTATCTCCTTTTCTAATACAACTATCTGGCCCTTCTTTGCCAATTTCTCGAAGACACTACTTCATTAATAAGCGATTACGGAGTCGACTTTTTCTTCTCTCAAGAAAAATCGGACTCAAAAGATTTTTTAAGAGATAGTTTCCTAAATTATTTCTCAAAGTGTACGACCTTCCAAATCAAGTGTCTTTCGTTGGTTTCAACAACCTGAAATATGCCACAATTATTTTTTTTGTTAAAAAATCGATTATTTGACGTACGCCCCTTTTGAAGTGCTACCGGTCAGAATATTATTATGCGTACCATAAAAATGTCCGGGTCAGATTCAATTGAAAATAACGTAGTTCCTTTTATGTTTAGAAATGAAATAAAGAAATAAACATCGAACTTTCTCCCGACAGTTCTGCTTCGATTTCGTTAACTTAAAAGCACAATTTTTTTGACCTTAAGTTTAAACTAGTTTCAAAATTTGACACATCACAATATATAATAGTTATATAAACTGTGAATGAAACAAATATATTTATATAGAATTATGTTTAATTTCTTTGCACGAATTTAAGACTTGTTCACTATAATTTGTTCGCTGATGTCACAATGTGTATGTTTGAATGCTAATAAATCTGCAGTCTTATCTAAATGAAAAACACAATAAATCATCATTTCCATTCGTTATCATGTAATCTTTTAATAGTGTCTGTAATTTGTTTAGATAATGAATTGGAAAATATTTGCCGATCAGGTATGTCAACCTAATTGTATTACATTTGACAAATGGGTTTGACATTTAGCCTGATCTGACAGTTTTAAAAAGTTTACTTTTTTCTTAATTTGCTTTCGGTGCATTTCTCTAACTCCATGTCGGTTAATTTGTTTTCCAGATATTTCCCTGTATGTTCCGTTTGCTATTCTGATATTTAATATCCTGTTTTATTCTCTTGCTTCTATATGATAAACCTCCACTGATACTTTTTTAAAAAATCCTCGGTGCATATGGGTCATTAATTGCAGCAAATAAGTTCTGGAGGAAATAAAAATGCAAGTAATTAAGAGAAGTAAAGGTTGTGATAATTAAATATAATGAAACAATTGGTGGCAGATCACCTTTTGTATTATATACCTGTAAGAAAAAAAAATATAATCTATGGGTTATGCGGATGCTGTGAAAGTAGCTGAATGAATATTGGGATATTAAGACAGTAAAATGATAAATTCGAATAACTCTTGTACAGAGAATGTATGTAAATAATCTCAAAGTGGGAGAGACGTTAACATTAGGTGAAAAGTTAAAGCAACTGCTTAGAGAAAAAGGTGCAACAATATTATATATTTTTTAACAACTATAGTTATGACAAGAAAACTCAGATCACATTCTAGGATTTCATACACTGTAAGTTATATTTAATTGTTTCACTTTATTTTCATTTTGTATCTTATTTAAATAAATTAATGTTTCTGTTTACCTAGACTTAGCAAGATCGGATACTGTTGTGAATTAATGTGGCAATGTATGATACCAATTTGCATCACCAAAGCGCTTGGTAACAAAGTTATACCATTACCGTCAATAGCATAGTCAAATATCATAGTTTAGCCTGTCTTTAGAATTTGAAATATATTGTTGAAATCTTATCGAAATGCTTTCATTTCAATCATTTATTGTCAGTACGTTGTTATCTTGAGAAAGAAACAAGTCCATTATATTATATTTTCATCAGGAATTGAATTTATTTCTTCTGCAGACGTCTTTATCCAGTATTCAACCGTTCCAGTTTCGGAATTATATTTGCGTTTGTAATCATCTTATAAATGATGTGGCCGAGTCTCTGCAAAACCGTGTTGGAGAGTATTATGTTCTTTCGATAAGATATTAAATTTACAATAATGGGATTTCAATCATAATGGTATTGAGGAATATTAATGTCATTATACATCATGATAAATTTTTTAGACCAATATAATTGTTTCTTGAATTTTAGGATTGGACAGGTTTTATTTTATTGAGACCGGAGATTTCGTGTCTAGAAGTGGATGCTGTTTGATATATTGATTTTGCTCATTTAATATCCGCTAGATGCCTGGAACATATTCCACATTCTGATATTTCTACCATTATAGCCCAGTTTGAGCTGACCTTGCCTGAAATTACTTTGTCTCACTTTGTACTCAATATCTGTTTATTGAACTTATACATAAAATATTTTTTTTCCGTGCAGTGTATTTAATTTCTCATGTTTTTGATTACTATATTGTTATAATGAATTGCTATAAAGGGTAAGGTGAGCTTCTTTTTATTTTTTTAAAGATCTTAAGTCAATTATCTATTCTTTGAAAGTTTCAAATTTTTTTTATAAATTTGTAACTATAAAGTAATGGCTGGAAGATATTGACGGGCGAAAGCTGATCCAAGTGTGCTTCGCAACTATGGACTCGAAAGTGGTAGGACTTAATTTTGATTGATGATGTCTGATAGTTTCGTGTTATTTGCTGACTCTAGAATTGTGGATATTATATTATATGAAGTTTTAACCAGGTATTTAAATTAATGAACTACTGGCGTTTGCTTGATTCGTGTCCAGAGGAAGCCGTGGTTCTCAGATGATGATTGAGCCTCGCCAGACTATTAATTCAGGGGTATTGTGCTATGGCGTGTCATTCCGTAAGGAACTGAGTTCCAATTTCATTGGCATCGGAAGCCAATATTGTGTTTGAAGTGCCGATAACTGCCAACCCCTCCCCGACAAAGAACACACACACACACACACACACACACACACACACACACACCAAAGAAAACAAAACAAACGTTATGGGTAATGATCTTGTGTAGTAGGAATTAAAACCTTTCAGCAGGATTCGTTGCTGTTATTAACTAATTTTGTCTTTTAATGGACTGTGCTAAGGTATATAATTTTTTACAAAAAATTTATGATGATGGTGGCAGATTTAGCGTACCGTCCAAAATAAATATCGTTGGTGGTAGAGTTTTGGTTTTGAATATTTGTTCTATTTGGGCAGATGTTGATTGGTGAAAACGAAAATATGGCTCCTGGTTTGTGTGTTCTTGTGACTCGGCAAATGCGATAGTAAGGTGCTGGTTTTGCGAAAAAGATTTGACAGTATCCCATGGTTAAAGGTTGTCAACAAGTTATATAGGTTTCATTGTAGATTGAATATTGGTTTTTGGAAAAAGAAAATAAATCTTGTTTATGGTAATGTAGCTTCGGCTCAGTAAATATCAACAACACACTACTGGAATGATGTAGCCAATAATAAGCTAAAAGAGCTGTCAGAAACATACAACGTTTTTAGACCTGCCAGAGAAAATATTGCACACCATGACAGCGAACGCCTGAAGAGCGCGCAGACGTAAAAATAACTGGTCGAAAATATTTGACATTAAGAACTGGGGAGAAAACAACCGCGACTCATGTGGCATTATTCCGTGGTCACAAAATGCTAGTTTCTGTCCAGCTAGATTGTATGATACATATGTTAGCAAATTTCGCTCCTGCCACGAATGTTTGTGGCTACGGCCAAGGAGTCGTGTGTAGAAGGTAGCGGTAAGTTGTCCCAATTTAGCACAGACTGTTTTCTAGCATAATATCACGCTGATAATTAAATCCGTGTACTCAGATCTAAGATGTTGTCAAAAGCATGTGCAACTCTGCTCAGATTAAGTCCGCGACAGGTCACCATCCTATCTGATCCTGAACGTAATATCAACGTGTTAGTGACAAAGGAATGTTATGAATCTATGATAAGAAATATAAAATCCAAAGAGGACATTCCTTCCCTACCTAGTGGATCTTGTTCAGACATTGACTCTTCGTCATACTAATACAAGCATACTGGAAGCTGATCACAGCATGGTCGTTCCTATTTTGATCTGGTTGTTGTAGAGCAGCACCTTGCGGGTGTAAACTTGGCTGAATAATTACGGGCTGATATTGATTGCCCACAAATAAATCGAATCAAACAACACTAGAATTTTATTCATTGCCTTAATAAGTAAACATACCATTTGGAGATTAAATGTCGTCGTTTATGAAGTCTCAAAGTCGATTGTGAACTATTAGTGGTGTTACCCGTACTAGTGACTTCAATTTTAAGCAGTTTTTTGGTTAACAATTGACAGAGCTTCCCTGATTGTATATCTGAAGGTACATTCCTTTTATCTTTAAATATTGATAGGATACTTATTAACAAATTGCTTGTTGATATTACGTGTTAACTTTCATCGATTTTAAAAATATACATGTCAGTATGTATAGTTTTAATACATATTGATTTTAGATTCCTGAAAAATGCGTTCTTCTTCAATGTGGTTAATAAGTAATATAATCGCCAAAAATCAATAGTGATGATGATGATGATGATGATGATGATGATGATGATGATGATGATGATGATGATGATGATGATGATGATGATTATTATTATTATTATTATTATTATTATTATTATTATTATTATTATTATTATTATTATTATTATTATTATTATTATTATTATCACATCTTGGGACTGGGGACATAATTCTTGTCCTATATGACCTGTATACTTCGATGTTATCCAATAATATTTCACTAAGTGACTACATAATAAACTTAATAAACAAAATTAGATGTGGCCTACATTTTAGATTTGTATCGAGCGTTGACTTTAGCTAAATACCACTGAACACTGACAAACATTTAGTTTATTTTTACAGATCTATTCAGATACAAAAAGATTTCGAATCATATATGCGAATCATAAATTTCTTGCGAGTAAATAAAGAAGTTGGATACAATTGTTAGCATAATGCTTATATATTCATACAACACCAAACTTCTTAATTTTTTCGAAAAGTTTCTTAATTTGTAGTTATTATTAGCTATATCTTAAATTTGTATATGTCTAAATTCCGAATTAAGAAATTAACACTTCATATATTCCATTTGGGCAATGATATATTGAAATATTCCCAAATTTTTAAATAAAGATTTTGGCTGTCAATGTGTCATACTTCAGTCTGAGCATCGTCCTGAAATCAGCCAAATGTTTAACTCTAAGGGGATCATCATAAATCAATAAAGATAGAATGAATGTAGAATACTACGCATTTTCTATTAGAAACCTGCCTGATGAATTTGGTAATACTATTTGTGTAACATCCATCCAATTAATTACACATGTTTTCTCCATCGTGCAATTTAATGAAAGGAATCTGGAATGTATGCCAACCTTTAAAAACAACTAGTCCCCATCTTTCTGGAAAATTCCCAAGGATCGAAATAAAACGTGATGTCTTTTAATCCAGACTGTTGTCAAAATAAAACGCAATGTTTTTGATCCTAGACGATTGCAGTTGTAAGATTATTCCAATCATGGAAAAAGCATCTACTGATGTATGTCTTTGATGTACATTGTAATTTTCCTGCCACATATAATAATCATACACATTCATTTCTATGGTTTTTGAGGTCTAGTGTTATTTAATAGATGAACTGCCTTCTTGATAAGGGCTGATGTAGAATTACTGTAATTTTGGAAAGTATAAAGTTGTTAGTTCCAGTAAGGTTTTCCTTCTCCATAAATGAATTTTCTTCATTTCTGGGGTCAACCTTTAGCAAAATTGAAATAATAATTTGTCACACCTCGAAATTGGCTTTATGCATGCTGTACATCGTGTGTATACAATCAACCGAATGATTTGGGATATACCGACTTGAGAATGATACCATAGAATACGATAAAAAAATGTGTATGTGTGCAATTTTGGACTTAGGAACCTGTGATGTCTCCTGAAATTTAAATTTTCTTTTAAATATTTTGACATTTTTACAAATGCCTGATGTAAAATTTGTATATAAGAAAGCGTTCCACAGGTATTCACCTTCGCACACACATACATACATACATACATACATACATACATACATACATACATACATACATACATACATACATACATACATACATACATACATACATACATACATACATGCATGCATGCATGCATGCATGCATGCATGCATGCATACATACATACATACATACATACATACATACATACATACATACATACATACATACATACATACATACATACATACATACATACATACATACATACATACATACATACATACATACATACATACATACATACATACATACATACATACATACATACTAACATACATACATACATACATACATACATACATACATACATACATACATACATACATACATACATACATACTAACATACTAACATACATACATACATACATACATACATACATACATACATACATACATACATACATGCATGCATGCATGCATACATACATACATACATACATACATACATACATACATACATACATACATACATACATACATACATACATACATACATACATACATACATACATACATACATACATACATACATACATACTAACATACATACATACATACTAACATACTAACATACATACTAACATACTAACATACATACTAACATACATACTAACATATTAACATACTAACATACTAACATACTAACATACATACATACTAACATACTAACATACATACTAACATACATACATACATACATACATACATACATACATACATACATACATACATACATACATACATACATACATACATACATGGTACGTTGCATCCTGAGGATATTCATGAGTGGTTTATATTTCTATAATATTTGTATGTAGATTGTCCTCAAAAACATTTATTGCAAACTAATAATTAAAATTTTTATTTTAGAAGTTGATTAAATACCTACTTGAAATCGTATTAATTATCATTGGACTATTGTTACAGAAGGACAGCTACATACAGTTTTCAATGTTTTATTTAGCTAAACAGTCAGGTCAAGGAGTTGGATTACATTTTCTCAATGACAAATGCTAATTTGTCTTATCTAACGCTTCATTTCAGACTCTTGTATTATACATTCTTTGTCGGTATATATATATATATATATATATATATATATATATATATATATATATATATATATATATATATATATATATATATATATATATATATATATATATATATATATATATATATATATTAATTACTATAACAAATATGTGCAATAAATTGGGCCCGTTTAACTGTGACCTCTAACCTACAAACTTTGACCTCGTACCGGCGGTACAAAAACGTCTCATCTTCACGCCTGAATTAAGAAGAATCAGTAAATAAACTCACACAAATATCGATATGGTCTAGCATTCGCCTATGGTCAAATTTATGCATATGGTCAAACTTTCGCATTCACATCACATGTGCATAATTTGTTAAAGTCCAGCAGCATTTCGGAACAGTCAACAGTGTCGTTTGAAAAGCATTCCTAATACATGTTCTTTTAGACCATATAAAGACCTCTATTTAGCAATTTGTTACTGATGTCTGTAGCAGAATTGAAACCGAGTGGATTTTCTCCGTTTGAACTAAATGAATAACAACAAACACAAAGTGATGAATGATTGGAATGTATAAAATGAAATACTAGACATATATATATATATATATATATATATATATATATATATATATATATATATATATATATATATATATATATATATATATATATATATATATATATATATATATGTGTGTGTGTGTGTGTGTATGTGTGTGTGTGTGTGTGTGTGTGTGTGTGAATACAAAACAAATACCCTGATTCTCACACTCCTATCATACAATTGATGCACATTACCCTACACACACTCAAAATGATAAAGAAAGAAAAAAAAAATGCAAAAATATGATTAATTGGCATCTACCTAAAATGGGAAATACAATTATTTTTTTTATCATCTAAAATGAGATTCATGTAATCTCTTGTACGCATTAAGCTTTGAGATTCACGAAATCTATTGAGATAAAACAAAGTAAAATGAGACATAATGTTCTTTCTATTGTTTGGACTAAACAATACTGCGTTCAACTAAATACACAAATAGACGAACACATTGCTGTAAACTGGAATAGCCATTCACTTCATAAACTGTCACTGTACAGTTTATTCAAAATACATAAACTGGAACTCTGCAGTTTCACTAGATCCTTTTCTTATTGATCCACTTTCATATGCATCACAGGTCCCTCATATGTATTCATTCACATACACATATGTATTTATTCACATAGACGGCCTGCCGCAATACAGATAGCTACCGCAAACCATGGGCAGCTACAGTAAGATCTTATCGGACACCGAATCGCCCTTATGACATCATCAACTCCAATAAGACACCGTCAGCCCTAATAAAACATCGTCAGCCCCGATAATGTCCAATAAGCTTCAATAATGTCCAATAATGTCCATTAAGCTCCCATAATATCCAATAGTGTCCAATAGGCTACAATAGTGTCCATTAGGCAACAATAGGCTAAAACAAAATCAAACTATTTATTACTAAAATGGTAATAACAAAGCACGCAATAAAAAAAAAACGAAAAAAGGTTTCGCAAATCAAATGAAACAAAATTTTGACACTTATCTCTATGGCCTGAGACGATGGTGGAAAGTATACACTCCACTGACAAAATTCAAATGACTTGTGTTTCAGTACGAGATGCATCAATCTTAAATCCATATGAGTGAATAAAAGTTGTGGTCAAATGTTCATGTATACCATGCTTTCCCGTGACTTTCCGTCGCATGTAATTTCGAAATCACTTTACTTGGTGGCAAGTGATTCACCCCAGGTACACAACGAATAAAGGTGGAAAATAGATTCAAGACAAAACCAAGTCATTTTTAGCCTTATTCTGTGCCAATGTCAAACGTTCAAGTAGTTTAAGATTATGTTCATGTTCGTTTCCTAATGGTCATCATGAGATTGACATTATAAAGGTGAGATTCGTGATACAATAGGGTACCTTAACATACACGTTTGGGGTGTAACATTTTGTGAAATTGTGGATATAACAAGTTACCTTTAAAATTAATTTTGGGTGACACTTTTGGTGAGATTGTGGGTACAACACTACTTAAAAAGGTACTTTTGGAGTGACACTTTTGGTGACAATATGGCTCTACTTGAAAAGGCACTTTTGGAGTGGTAATTTCAGTGGCATTCTGGACAAAGCAAGATATCTTAAAATATGATTTTGCTGTGACACTTTAGTTGAGCAGCAAAGCAAGATAAAGGCATATTATATTTTTCAAAGCGATTCAGCAGGCAAAGAATATATTTCTTTCTCTATCTAATTGAACAATTAGTCTGACTCGCCATCTGTAAACGTTGCTTAGATCAAGCATCGCCCCATGACACTTTCAGATGACACGAGTCATTTTATAAATTTCTTTGTATTCTTAATATCAATGCTTAACTCTTTAATGTTCTGCTAGGATAAGAGTATGAATATTACTTGCATCACGTCTGATGGCAGGTTGGTCTTTATTAATATAAGACATAACAGGAGTGATAAATACACACATAGAGCCAGATATTAAACAAGAATCTGATAGTTTTATGTATCCAAGTATTTGGGGAAATATAGGACTGGTCCAACTGGCTATTTACCAAGCATCATGGACCAAGGGGTTTTATGTAATATTATGACGGGAGAGCCGTGATGATCCGCCATAGTGGTTGACCGCCTGATATAACGGCAGAGCCATTTTTTAAAACCCTGCCAGACATTATTTTTATCCGACTTATCAAACCAATTTTGTATTCTTGATATGAAATGAGAAAACAGGCAATTTTCACGGTATATAAATCGTTCATCCGCCTTTATAACCAAGAGGGCTTTAATTTTTTTTTTAAAAAATCTCTATAGTGGCACATTAAGTCATTCATTAATATGCCGGTAATACCTCAAGGGCTTTTTCAAAAACTCTATAGTGGCACATTAAGTTAATCTTCATCATGACTGAACTTGTAGCGATTTATATTGGCATCGTAACTTAGTCAGACGAAGATAGGCTTACCGACTTTGATGATTGGTGCCTCTCATTAAATCTATATTTAATTTATCTATTAGTTTCCTGACTATAAATGCTTTCATCTGAGTTTCTACAACGTCTTGGAGTCCTAGCTCCAGTCAAGTTTGATTATCCGAAAATCCGACCAACAAAACTGAAATTTCTGACAAAACTTAAAGCACGGTTATAGTCGTTCAGAGAGATTAATAAATAAATATTACTATTAAGTTTAAAGCTTATATTTATTTACAATTCAACTATCGTGTATGTTACTCATTTTACAATAATCTGATAAATAAAATTATTTCAAAATATAAGGGCATTTAATAATTTTTTGTTGAACTCACTTCTTATTGAACTCATCTATGACCTTGATGACACGAGTCTACTTGCCATTTTTTTCAAATAAGGCCTAAAATATCAGTCTGCAGCGTGGTAGAAAGCTAAACCAGTCACACACAATATTGTCTAATACATATGCAGCGATCTTGCTTATAATGGATTTTATTCAATTTCTCGAATACTTCGAGTTTCTATCAAGTTTGATCAAAATCTGATCAGCAATAAAATCGCTGGAGTGTTAACAAATTCAACTAATCAGATTGAAGATAACGTCATTAATCTACGTGGATTTTGCTCACAGTCGAAGTCATAAGAGATCATTATGAAACAAATCGTAACTACCAGTGTGACATATATATATATATATATATATATATATATATATATATATATATATATATATATATATATATATATATATATATATATATATATATATATATATATATATATATATATATATATATATATATACACACACAGATGGTCATTAACAATAAAGTCTATTGATAAATTTCATGTTTCACCTACACATTGTCCCTAGTAGGCAAGATGGTTAAACTTAGTATATATTTGTTCAAAGAGCTGTGTCATTGGCAACGGTGCCTTACCAAAATCCTAAAGGGGCTTCGATTACTACGATGTTAATGACAGGCATTAGTTAGAAATTCCCTTGCACCGGTGTGAATAAGAAAGAGATTCTGCAGGACGGACTTTTTTAAAATTAGCTCCACTATTGCGAGACTCTACAAAATTACCAGTAAATCTGGAATGCAGTGTACTTTTTAAAGTAAAGCAATATCGTTGACGCTCTTTGGATTACAGGGGATAGATTTTCTACTTTAATTTGTTGCTTTTTAAAGTCCGATAGCATTTTGTTCAATACAGATCATTCTGTGGTTCTACAAATTTTCAAGCTTGTTTGTTATATTGTAATTTTTAATTAGAAATCATAACTGTAAATGAGTAAAATATTATCCAGGGCAGGCTAAAGAGATATATTTAGGACAATTTGAATTTAGTTGTAACCTAAAGGATTATTTCAAAATCTGTGGTTTGGTTGACGGAGACAAAAGAGAAACTACAAATTAAAATGTGACAAATCTACTGAATAGGGAACTTGTGATTGCAATAACAGAGAGTGATATCTGCAATTTGAAGAACGAAGAAGCAACATATTTTGAGGGAAAGGACAATGACATATATGAGAAGATTTTATAATGCAGCCGAAGACTTTACTGGTAAATTAAGAAAGTTAGATCGTATTGAAGAAACTTGGATATTTCATTGCAACCTTTTGCAAACCTCACGGAGAGTACAAACCGTAAAGAATCAAAACCTTCATTTAATCCAAGGGATATAACTCGTATCTGTATGTTCGGATTGAAAATGGTTATCAATGCCAATAAATCATACCAACCGTAAATGAATCACAGTGTTAATGCAAAAAACACTATGCTGATAAATATTCAATAACTTAAAATTTCTGAGTGCAGATGATCAAAACTATAATTATCAGTATAAATGAAACCTGGAACAAACAGTCTGACTCGCCATCTTTAAACCTTGCTTAGATCAACAATCGCTCCTTGACACTTTCAGATGACACGAGTCATTTTATAAATTTCTTTATAGTCTTTATAACAATGCTTAGCTCTTTAATGTTCTGCTAGGATAAGAGTGTGAATATTACTTGCATCACGTCTGATGGTAGTTTGATCTTTAATTATATAAGATAAAAGAAGTGATAATTACACACATAGAGACAGATATTAAACAAGAACATGATATATTTATGTATCCAAGTATTTTGGGAAATGTAGGACTGGTCAAACTGGATATCTACCAGTTTTGTATATAAGGGCATTTAATCATTTTGTGTTCCTTACTGAACTCATCTATGACCTTGATGGCACGAGTCTAGTTGCCATTTTTTTTTCAAATAAGGCCAAAAATATCAGTCTCCAGAGTGGTAGAAAGCTAAACCAGTCACACACAGTATTGTATAATACATATGCGGCGATCTTGATTATAATGGATTTCATTCAATTTCTCGAACACTTCGAGTTTCTATCAAGTTTGATCAAAATCTGATCAGCAATAAAATCGCTGGAGTGTTAACAAATTCAACTAATCAGATTGAAGATAACGTCATTAATATACCGTTCAGGACATGCTTGTGTTTGAAACATGTGATTTAAACTCCGCACCAAAGAGTCTGATGTTAATTTTAGTAATGAGCCTTCTAAACTCATGATCGTTAAAGGACTGAAATTTCATCAATAAGACCATATCTACATTTTTTTCACATTTAACTAGGATAAGCTCTCTAAAGATTCCTTGTCCTAAAACATAACTTACTTATTAACCAATCCTATATATATATATATATATATATATATATATATATATATATATATATATATATATATATATATATATATATATATATATATATATATATATATATATATATATATATAAAGGCAAATACAAAACATATACAAACAAACACAAGTCTGTACAGGCTGGCTGTATTTATAGGTTTAACTCATGTGTAGAGGTTTACAAACACAACGTTTTTGTGTTTATTTGTTTGTTTTGTATATGTTTTGTATTTGCCTTTGAAAAAGACTCATTAAGAGTCGAAAGTGCTCAGGCTAATTAGTTACTAGTTTCGCACTGTTCGTTGTCAGTTTATTGCATCTATCTTAATCAATCCCTGACACACGTGGTCCCTTGGTGGATCCAGTGCGCTTGAAAGGGCTGTTATTCGCCATATGATTTGTATTCTTTATATATATATATATATATAAATATATACATATATATATATATAAATATATACATATATATATATATATATATATATATATATATATATATATATATATATATATACATATATATATACATACATACATACATACATACATACATACATACATACATACATACATACATACATACATACATACATACATACATACATACATACATACATACATACATACATACATACATACATACATACATACATACATACATACATACATACATACACTGTATTTAATGTTCATCCATATCCATTGTTGGTTCTCATCTTTTCATTGCATTAGTACCGTGTGTCCTAAAATATGCTGAGATGAAGATTTCACGTAACTAGCCTTGTTTGGAAGAAATTTTAGTTCAGTGTAGTATAAAACTCGGAATATTTGGCCATTGGTTCCCAGTTTTCAACTTTCTGCAAAAGCACATAAAATCATGCATAAGATTTCTTTACAAATATAGGTGTTAACGAGGAACATTAAGAGTAAATTATAAACACGCATACAAGATGAAATAGTCATCACATGCAAGTGTGTGTGTGTGTGTGTGTGTGTGTGTGTGTGTGTGTGTGTGTGTGTGTGAAGCAGGCAATTGCATAGTATAAAATTATAGGATCTCAAAAAGGTAATGATTAGAACTGAATTTATGAAAATTAGTCCCAAACAAACTTAAACAAGCATTAAAGTATGAAAACAGATTATAATTTTCTTACAATTTATGTCAAAGATAAAGGCGTCCGTTCGAATCAACAGAACATTGTACACATTTAAAATCATTTTTCAACACTGAATGTCCAATGCTCGTGATGTCAAATTGCTTGATGCTGTACCGGTTAGAATGCAGTAGACGGTCTATGTTTACATAACCTAACATGTGACTTTTCGCAACTAAACATTACTTTTTTGCAATATTCATTTGAAGAAAGTTTTTTTTTGGAAGCAGAAATTGCCATATTTATTTGATTATATTTGTGACGGGACATTTTCAGCATCTGACTTGGAACAACAAACGACAGAAGATGTAAACAAATTTCTTGTTTTGAGTTGAAATTGCATCACACATTTATTGCGTAAATGTGTAATTCTTGGATAAACTTCTTTCAGTTTGGAGACTGATTTGTGTCCACTTCTTCTGTGAACAGACGTGAGTTTATTTACTTCTGTAAGTTAACATTTAAACCACGCTTGTATATAAGGTAGATTCCATGCTTCAAGTATACAGCCCTCCTCCAACCCCAATGTACACATTAGCTATGAACTGAACAATACATTAGTTTTACTTATTGTTTTTGTTCTTGTCTTGGGGTTTTAGCCATTTTTCATGTCATGATATGTTATACATGATATAGCAAGCTTCATGCGGTGATAAATTTACGATATTCAGATATTCAGACCGACGATACCCCCCCCAATTCTTTTTGTGAGTCGAAGAAAAAAAAAATAGGAGGCCAAAATGTTCGTTCACAATAAAACATTCCAAAAGGCGGGTTAACAAAGTTTTACCACAAGCAGTAAAGAGAATACTGCACAATAATTTCACGGGCTTATTTGGACCAAACATAATCACATAAAGTGATATGTTCACATGTTATAATGTCAAAAATATGTAACAGCAAACACTATATGAAAATTGAACCGACTATGTGATAAGATAAATATAGAACCTGCACATATTTGTTATGTTTCTTGCACATTTATCTATATTATGTGTCATGTTGATTCCATATATATATATATATATATATATATATATATATATATATATATATATATATATATATATATATATATATATATATATATATATATATATATATATATATATATATATATATATATAAAACACTATATAAAACACACACACACACACACACACAAATATATATATATATATATATATATATATATATATATATATATATATATATATATATATATATATATATATATAAACTTTAAAACACAATTTAGTTGATGTATGGACAGAAAATAATATCGTCATATTAGCAACAAACGTTTCACATGTGTCTATAAATAACAAAATCAAGATCCACAGGTAAATCGACTGCAGATGTTTGGCCATATTTTCATAAAGTTATGTTGTTTTTTTTTTATAAAAGAAAACAACAATAATTTAAATAAAAACCAATTAGAATTTTCAAACATTTAAAAAAAAAAATCTGAACCTAATGGTTAAATCTCGAATAAGCTCAGTATCGGAACAGGGTTTAGACAACGGGACCCACTCCATGCGTGAATTTAATCATGTGTACAGAGGTCTTAGCCCCTATGATACGAAAGCATACAAAATATTAAGGAATAAACAAACGTAATATAATCTTTGATCTTTCTCTATGTGCTAATGATTGATCATATACTCTTGATGGTTCAGAGAAATCTTTATTGTCTATTTTACATCATTTATATAAATATTCACAATTTCGCAGGTTGTTTGCATCGGTATTAGAATAGGTAACAATACGAAATGCTTTCCCGAATATAAATATAGCTTGAACGGTACTGAGTTTACCTTATGTGTCAAGTTTGCAGCAAACGTTTGGGAAATTAAGAACCTGCTAAATGAGAGGAATAGGAAGCCTTTAACTCCATTTGGAAGAATGACTGTGATACAAAAGTTATATATCTCTAAAATGATAGTATTCGTACACCCTCCCATTTGTTTGTACCTCCGTACTGATTTGAATTCACTAATTTAATATTTCTAACCTGATCGCCTCCATGGGGTCCCGAACAATGTCGAATAATTGGCGTTTCAACGCAAACGAAATTTCAACATGTAAACAACGAAGCAGACTTCTCACTGTCCATTTCTGGACGCTGAAATAGTCTTTTTCTTTTTTAAAAAAACTTTGAAAATCTAGTGTTAAAATTTCTAAAACAAATTGAACAATTAAATAGTAGAAACTCTTTTATACATGTCTTCAAAGAGATGTAAATCCAAAATTTACAGAATTGCTAAGATTTTCAAAGATGGTGACCTACATCATATTTGTTGCTTGACAATAGACTGGTCCTAGCAAATATGGTGACCGTGTTGCTAAAGAGACTCTCGCTTGAATAAAAACGCCAACAAGTTGATAGTGTTTGGGACCCATAGTGACAAGTAGGTTAGAACTTATAAATCAAATAATGAAATGACTTAAAATCGGTAGGTGGGTACCAACAAACGGGATGGTGTGCGAATACTATAATAATCTTTCCTTGTCATTAGCAAATCTTTTCTTAGCAGTCTTTTAGTGAGATAAATACACTCCTTTGCAACTTCGCATTACAAAATTGACAGAATATTGCAGTGAAGGATTATCTTGAGGTCGATTTAAATAAAATTGATATATTAATTTTGCGAATACTTTGAAAGTTGCAGAAGAATATTAATCTAGCCTTTTGTGCACTAAAGCAGATTTTCAAATCACTCAAACACGTATAAGTGAAGTGGAGTTTTTTTTAATCCCTTAACTTCCAAATTTCCCGTTCATAATTCCCTTTTACGACCCGCATCCAAAACTTATTTTTCTGTCCTCCTCCCCGCCACATTGATCCCTATTTGTTTACTCCATTTTTTAAGAGAATGTCGCTTTCATATATCCTTACCAAGTCATTGCTACGACTTCCAAGATAGCTTTCCATGATCTCGAGTTTAGACAATTGACCTGCTGACCAACTCAAATTTCTGACCTTTGAATACAGTATGCCGCACATTCAGCAACTGTAGGACATTCTATTCTCATTTCATATTCCAATCGTTTTATCGTAGTTTGAAAAAAAACCAGTATTATTTATGAGTTCACCATCTTCGTCCCCTGTTTTATTTTAAACATTTTACGCCAACGTTAATAATACGAGAAATAACAGATGGTCAGTGGGTGAATTATCCAAACATCGACGGTATTATAGCATTCTGGGAAATGCCTAGTTCGGAATTTGTTTTCCTTCATTTTGAATTTAATAATAATATGAAGTTAAATTAAAAATTCTTCGAACATATTGAACTGAATGAGTCATATTTTTGATGACAAATTAATCCAGATGTTTTTAAGTTTTCTGTTAGTAAATGAAATACTTTACTCGGATTATACAATTCTTGCGAACTTCTAGCATTTCTTAAAGGGAAGGAAACTTTAACAACAACAACAACAGCAAGAACAACAACAACAACAATAATAATAATAATAATAATAATAATAATAATAATAATAATAATAATAATAATAATAATAATAATGTGGGCGTATACCGATTCTGATCGTTAGAAACTCTAAGCGCTTTGCAATATTAGATGACACAAATACACACAACGACAGATTACAAAAATAAACACCATGACATTATAAGAATGCTGACAATAATTAAGGAAGCAAATAATTAAATAAGTCTTTATATCTGTCCCTGTAGTGAAATTTAATTAAAACCTTATTTTCAAGTTTTTGGAAAATCATCATTCGTTGCATGGTTGAACGGTGTATGTTATCTTTTGTTTGCGAAATGTAGATTCGCTTTTTGCTTTTGTTTATCAGTGTGAAGTTTGTTATCTTCCGTTAACTGCATAAAATTTAATATTTTATCTCAAACCTCCGATAAAACGAGTTTTTCTTAAATAGAAGAATTTTGTCTGAGCAACTAAGAATTCGTCTCACTAATTAAATTTCCCATCCAAATTAAGCATCATGGAGTCTGATGCAATGCTTAATGGAGTCTCAAGACATTATGTTGGTTTTTAAGTCAACGATGACAGCGTTCAATAATTAGAATAAACTAGCTCTGTCTGCAGTGCGACAGTTTATAGTGATGTCTAGCATTGTGGCATCATGCCACAGACATATAGCATGATGTCCTACCCATTCACATTATCCTGACACCAGGCCGACCAGTCCTACCACTAACCTCTTAATGCTGAGCGCCAATTAAGGCACCTGTTCCATTTTTTTGTATAAGCCTTAACTGGTTTGGTAACCAGTATTATACCAACTTAAGTGGCCCTATTTTTCGTCTTTGGGAGTATGTAGTTCAAATTTTCCACTCCGTGATTCAGCTTTATCCCAGTCTGGTAAGTTTTTTAATCTGATGGAAAAAGATCGAAACAGGATTACGTGTTGTTCTAATGACTCGTACTGCTATACTGTTATACTAATAGCAGGATCACCTATTATTCTATTTAATCATACCGCTTTACTGTTATTCTCGTCCACTGGTTTGCCTACTGTTCAGTGGTATCATGTTGCTATGCTGTTATACTAGTCACATGATCGGCTATTGTTCTATTAAATCACCCTGCGGTACCTCTTAAAGTATTGCCTTTTGTTCTATTGTATCCTACAGCTATACTGCTATTCTTTTAACAGGATCGTCTCTTGTTCTATTGGATCCCACCGCTACACTGCTATACTCAATTAAGTTATGCGCACTCATATTATGTATACAATAAATGAATATTTTGTATGAAGTATTGTTACCTACTCTTCATAAATGAAAAACAGGTAACATTATTGGCAGCCCAAACGTGTGAACTGAGTGAAAACAAAGGGAATAACAGAGAGGACGCAGACACAACCACAGCCAAAGCAAAGTGCACAACGTATATAACGAGCACAATTTACTATGTTAAAGATAATAACCAGAGAGAGCTGGTTATTCAAGAGATGCATTCAGAATAGGAGAGCTAAAAAAAAATCAGATTGGTTAAGATATATACATGAAATATGGAAGAAATCGTGGAAGAAAAAAAAAGAAACAAGTCACTTTAATAAATTTGTCCTTCTACGCTTGTTAGAAGCATGTACTAAACAAAATGATCACATAGAATTTAGTGGTTACCGAGTTTATCACTTCCACAGAAAATTCGTTAAGAAGAAAGCAAAACGAACCAGTGGAGGTTTATTTGTAAAGCAAAGTCTGGTAACAGGTATGCATGTTGTACAAAGTCAGTATTATTTCATTATCTGGTTAAGATTAGAAGAGTTAATTTTGTTTTTAAGATGATGTTTATATTTCTCTTGTTTATATTTCATTTGAATAATCACCAATACTTAATCTCCTAATTTCGTTTTATTTGGTAAACTATAGATGGTAGTCAATTATATTATACGCATAAGGGAACCGTTATTGTAGCTGGTGATCTTAGTAGTGGTCGAATAGCGGACTAAACAGAAAATAACTCTACTTTTATAACGCATAGCGAGCTAAATGCCACTGACCTTCCAATTCCACTTGCTAATCATGACCGAATAGCAACATTTTTGGAAACCATATATTACACTTATAGAAAACTTATATATGCTTCAAAAGCAATGGAGACAGTACGCATGATTACGTTTTGACATCTGAGAATTATTTCTCCTTCATTATAATCTTTAGAGTTCCTGGTTTCACAAAATATTCAAACCATATTCCATGATCCTTCTTGTGAAAAACAACAATTAAGCAATCAAATTATATGAAACATTCAATGCCACAACATAAATGGAATCCAAATTTAAAAACCGCGTTAGTGCTGATATACAAGGAGATATTGGGGAACGGGAAGAACATTTTATTGGTAGTACTATTAGACTCACAGACCAAAACTCGATCAACGAAGAAGCTGTGTATCATTGACACTCCTTATTACCAATAATGCAAATCGATATGTTGAAACAAGCGGAGCATTTTCAGGATGGGAAATTAAATGTTTGTATTAAGGATAATGTTCCTCGATTTAGTGGTGAATATAGAAAAAAATGAAGTTATATTAAAGTGCTTTAATTAATTACAATTCCTTCAAATCCAATGTAAATCGAAGGAATTACATAACGAAGAAAATACAAAAAGTTCTGCCGAACGCGTGAATTACACTACAATAGTCAGACAGCAAAAACCGCTTGATTTACTAAATGAAAATCCACGTGAGGTTTGGAATCTTTTTAAAGTCTGAATGGTTTTAATAATCATTTCGAATGATTGCTGAGCATTTTATGAACGTTTTAAGCAAGTTGCAACTTAAGAAAATAATACCGGTCGGTTTCAGCAGTGTAAATAGATGCAAGATGGAAAGCATAACGGAGGATTTATGCGAACCGATATTTGCAGAGATCTATGCTCCAATTACAAATAAAGAAATGAGCTATGAAAAAATTTAAAAAAACAAAAAACAAAAACAAAAGAAGAACAAGACCAACAACGATAAAGCACTAGGGCTTGACACAGTTTTGAATGAATAGGCCTACATTATTGATTCATTTCCATATTTATAAATCTGCATGCTAAAATTTTTAAATGTGACAATTAGCAGCGTTATTTATCTTTCAAATTGAAACAATTGTCTTATCATGCCAAGTTTTAATACAGGTGATTCATACGATGCAAATAGTTATAGAAAAATAACATTGCTTAGCAATATAGGAAACGTTTTCGTTTGCATATTATATCGAAGTGTGCCCTTCTGGGCAATTAAGTATTTTTACTAATATACGATTTAGTTTTAAGAAGAATAACAGTACATCAGATGCCATTTTAAAATTCAATTTACATTATTCTAAAGCTACTCGAAGAAAAGTAAATGCTTTTATATACCTTTATTGATTTTATAAAAAAAACAAACCTTTATTGATTTATAAATAAGCACTTCATCATGTGGAAAGGACAAGTCTATGGCATCAAGTAGCAAAATGCGGAATGATCTGAAAATGTTAACAATACTAAGATCTATTTACCTTTCATTACAGTCACTTCACAATCACTTAAACACTCGAACTATTTCGATTGTTCACTTGGGCGGCTTCAAGGAGAAAGCTTCTGTCCACTTCTGTTTGCTCTTTATATAAACGACCTGAAAACTGCATTGCAATCAAATATAGATGAGCGTGTCATTTTAGAAAAAAAAAAGTTCTTATTTCGTTTATTGTTTGCTGCTGATACGGCGATATTTTGCAGAGACAGCAGATGGTCTACAAGTATCCTTAAATGCGTTACCGTATACAATGGAATATATTTACAAATAGTGATAATACAGAGGTTATGATCCGTCAAACGAGTTAGTAAAAAAATCGACGTCTCATTTAAATATGTATTTTTGGATATTGTAGATAATTTAAATTATTTAGGACTAGGTTTAACTGTTATGATTATTTAATTTGCATTGCTAGTTAGTTTTTTTTAAATTCTTTTTTATTTCAATAGATGCTATTGATAATATAACATTGTATGTTGGACTTGATCTTGTCCAAAATGAAGTTCATTTTCTACTTGACAATCTAACAGCAGATGCACTTTCACGTGTGGAGAAATATTATATTGTTTCATGTATGCTTTGTGTCAATCATAAAATATCATGAATTTATATTTTTTTATCACATGTACATTTGACTAATAGTAAAAATGAAACTTTTATTGTATACATCTTTCTTTTTCTTTATGAGGGAGTTGTTATACTTATTTAATGTACATTGTTTGTTAGGGACTTTTTTCTTTCTTTTTCAGGATATGCTACTGATAATGCAACATTGTCTGTTGAACTTGACCTCGTTCAAAATCAAGTTCATATTCTACTTGACCCGAATCACTGCTATTTTAGTTGTGTAAAAAGTGTATACAGCTAAAATATTCTCTATGTTTACCGGTTTAATATTAGGGTCAGTATTAAATAAAAGTAAGCATATTTATTTAGTTCTGGATCTAGGTTATTTTAATTCCTCTACAAATATGCATGGTCTACATAATATATTTCATATTCTATATTATAAATTTAGTAACAGACTTTCTAATTATTAGTGAGATTTTATTTTGTAAACAATATGAAGCTTTTAGAAGGTTATCTTCCGTTAGGTAATATTTTTTTTTCTAAATAGAAAATTGTAATTGTGACATGAGATCATGGAGATGACTAAATAATCTAGATTTTTTTAAATCTAGAAATTATATTATTGTCGTGTCAAAAATATCATTTGTGATGAAATTTTATTTATTCAAATTAATTGTTCAGTGGAAATACAGTGATCTTCAAAAAATAATATTCTTGGAAATATAAACTCGAATTTATAGTGAAAATTTAAATAATGATATATTGCTGCATTGTATTATTGTGATCCAACAAAAGATTGTTGACACATCACCACTACACGGGCCACCAAAAGACACATCAACACTTCGAACGTTGGATTTAATTTGGATTACCGCGAAAGTTTATTCAGAGCTTTAATAAGTAGGAGTCTTGTTTGTAATTCTATGATTATTTGGGATTTAAATGGCATTACCGTAAGTTCCTTTTTACATTTTTACTTTGTATTCAAGGGAAATAAATTATTTGTTGAACTGCGCAAAGCTTGTTGCTCCTCACTCTTTTCTATTACTTATATTAAGACCACAGAATCGTAATATTACCAACAGAGACTCGTTTAGAGGTGCTACAGAGGCCAATGCTGGATAATGCGTCAAAGCAATGAGATTACCTCTGAACAACGCCAACAATCTACAATGTTCAGTGAATATAACGTGCGATTTTTTTGATAATTTTGTATCTCCAGTATTGTCTAGTGGCAGTGAAATTTAAAGAGTTATTTCGGAAAGCAGACAAAATCGAAATAGTACATATCAAATATTACAAATAGTTACTACATGTCAAACGTTCTACCAACAATATGTTTGCATTTGGAGAGTTTGTCCATTATCCAATTTGTTAAAATAGATATGTGCGTATCATTATATACTTGTTCAAATTGCTAAACGCAAATAATT
This sequence comes from Potamilus streckersoni, assembly GCA_016746295.1. Classification (NCBI taxonomy): domain Eukaryota; kingdom Metazoa; phylum Mollusca; class Bivalvia; order Unionida; family Unionidae; genus Potamilus; species Potamilus streckersoni. Next base: position 3,001,694 of record JAEAOA010001578.1, on the reverse strand, counting down.
ATGTTCTCCAAAGAATGTACAAATTAACGCTTATCGATTGCGAAAGAAAAAGATTAAAAAAAATTGGGTTTTAAATGTGTTTTTTGTTTGTTTGTTTTATTTTAATATTGTATTGTCACAGTAGGATACAGTGGGATTGGGCCCCAGTTCTAACAACTTAAATTAACCATCTACCTACATGACATAAGTATTACATCATATTCAGCATGACAAAATAATAATGATAAAAAATTGGTTGGAGAGAGAGAGAGAGAGAGAGAGAGAGAGAGAGAGAGAGAGAGAGAGAGAGAGGCACAATGACAGTAATCACGATTTGAATAAATTATTGAAATTGTCCTGTAGCGGTTATATATTTGCATACTTGATGCAAAATTCTATATTTTTCATTCGTATCGCCCTTTTTCCAAAGCAGTAAGTCTAAGCTAATAGTCTGCATATGACACTAAAAGTAAATTTCTCATCAACTCAGCTCGTTGTCTATTGTACTTTGGATAGAACATGAAAAAGAGCATAGTTGTGTGATCGTACCGCATTAATAAAAAGGAATGTCAGAATAGTTGAACACTTAAAGATCAACTTTTCATGAACGTACAATAGTACAGTGTCGTAATATAGTATGGATAATATCCAGTGTTCGATTAAAAAAAACACTTGGCATTTTGCTAGATACGATATTTGGGCGTAAACACTTTTCAAAGCAGTGTAAGATATAGTACGTTGAGTATCCAGTTTGAGATTTGTCCACAATGATGCTGTGAAGGTATACAATATGATTTGGTAGAAATTAGCCTGAAACTATAAATTACCATAATATTTGACCATCTAAGGTCATAATTTGTTTGTTTTGACACATCAGGGAGGAGTAATCCAAAATATAGCCTGGAGTGTTAGTACTTTTTTGTTTTTTCCTTCTAGACCGCACACTTTCCCACCCTGTTTCAAACTAGAGATTGCCTACTAGGGTATTTTGGAAGTCGTATAATTATTCTTGCAGCTTCAAGTTGTAGTTTTTCTAATTTTTCTGAAATCCATCGCTTAATCCAAGATAGACCTGATGTAAGTTACATACAGTTTTAATAAAATTTGCCTACTTTGTTTTGAATGTGAGAAGTATTCTGTTGAGCTCAGCATTTGGAGAAGTTAGACGTTACCCTAATTCAGTCCATATATCTTCGTTTTTATCGCTTTTTAGCCAAAGACTACAAGATATATTTCATTCTGACTGGCAATCAGCAGTTACTTCGAAACCTTTTATACGCGTATACAGATATAAGAGGCACGTTGACAACCATTTTCGTCTTAGAATAATTACAAAAGCCAGCCACATAAAGGCTTTAAGTGAATTAAGGATTTCATGACACCATTAAAGATGAAGAAAACATGTAGGAAAAGAACGGCGTGAAAGGATACGTGATCTTTGTGTAAATAATGAGATCTATGATGAATCCCAGTTTGTATTAATCTGTCCTCTATACCTCTCACTTGGAAAACCCTACATCAATCCTTATTATTGAAAGAACCGTCATGTACAAACTAATTAAATTGCTCCAATTTAAGATTTGCCAACACTAAAATTTTGAAAGACCTTGGTTGTATAACGCATTCCAACGTGTATGTGTTATGTGTGTGTATGTGTGTGCGTGTGTGTAAGAGAGAGAGAGAGAGAGAGAGAGAGAGAGAGAGAGAGAGAGAGAGAGAGAGAGAGAGAGAGAGAGAGAGAGAGAGAGAGAGAGAGAGAGACAGAGAGTTTATATGCACACACGTTTTTAATCTCCATTATTCCTTCGTTTACGCAACAGTACATTTTATGCCATTTATGTATTACACTATGTATCTTCTCTGTATGCGTCAAATAAATACAGTTCTGTTCTGTTTACAGTTTCTTTGCACTGTTTTTTAAAAAAGATTTGCTTTAAGGAATCATTATTACAACAAACCCATACATTAAACGGAATATTGTAAATGAGAGTTTTATTTTTTTTTAATTATCGCGTATGCCACTTGGGCTAACGCATCATTGTGCTTGATTGCAAAATGTCACAAGCATTCTTGACTGCTCTTATGAGATAAGAGTTTAAATCTCTCTCTCTCTCTCTCTCTCTCTCTCTCTCTCTCTCTCTCTCTCTCTCTCTCTCTCTCTCTCTCTCTCTCTCTCTCTGTGGAACTTTTGAGTGTCGTATCTGCATGCACAACAAATTCTACAACCAAACCGTAACCGCAGATGTTTATCCAGCTCTAATAGCGGATAATTTTATAATTACATCATCAAAAGCATTTATCCAACTTTCTCAATAGAAAATATAGCTCAATATGAATGTAACCTCTGTTCTTCTATTAATTCGCCGGAAATTTCTCCACAATAACGAAACCCCAATATTTTCGTAACGTATACATTATTTCTGAATTTACTCTAGGATTGACCGAGTAATTACGAATGAAAGATAGGCCCAGGCCATCGTAACTTTTCGCTGCTGTTTCGTAAATAGCCGAAGTGGTTCTCATTGCAGCTATTATGGTATATTCGAGGTAGAATCAGTAGGACTAACCTCGATGTTGCGAATGTCCTTCAAAAATTCTGAAAATCCTTATAGAGTACAATTTGTATCTTATGTGAAGACTATATCGCAAGTATCCCGTCATACTTTATAATTAAGATTCTAAAGTATTAGATTTTTCAAATTTTATGGTCTGAGAAAATCAACATTTTTAACCACTGAAAATAACTCTTATGACGAAATAATCTCATGAACGGAAATCAGTATACATAAATATATTTCTTTTATCAACATACTGACTTTTTTCATAAAAAAAACTAATCTGGATTGGCGATGTTTATGAACAAATATGATCACATTTATAGTCTCTTAATTAACATGATTTTGCAGTATCTGAATTTTAAAAACTTTTTTCCAAATTACTTATCATTTAATTTTACCAGGCGAATAAAGATTAGTTCAAAGACGGTATTGCTGATTGATAGTTATTCATAAAATCTTTAAAGATTTCAATTCTATTTAACACGTTTTATTTTTATTTTTATTGTTATATTTAATCTGTTAAATTAATTTGAGAAACTAATTTTATTTATTTTTCTCAGTAGGGCAATAAATACTGTGTTATGGTATGTACGGTAGCTTATGTGTAAGAATTTATACCGAGGTAATAGTTAAGAGCTACTACATGCATGCAGTTGTAAAACGATAAGTTCTCATCCACCAATTATCTTCCAATTATTTTTCATTACAAGGGATACATATGATGGTATTTTAATTGTCTATTTATGCACACCTTTAATTAGTGCAATGCTCAAAACTAATTGTGTATACCTTAAGATAAACACATTTTTTGATGTTCATTATTTTGTTATTTAGTTAATTGCCTTGAGAAATTGAAACATTGTGTACTTTTCATGTAGGTATCCAGTAATAATAAAAATATGTTCATCCAATCACCCTTTTGATGCCTTACAACAATTATTCACAAACTCTATACCTTTGACACATAGGTTCGTTTGAAAATAAAGATAATAGGCAAAGTGTTTTATGTTTTTCGAATCATGAATGAACTATCAACAGACCTTACTCTGACCTATACTCACAATATTCCGCCTTTGATTGATAACCTGGGTCTAACCTATACTCACAATATTTAGCCTTTGCTTAATAACCAAAGTCTAACCTATACTCCCAATATATAGCCTTTGCTTGATAACCTGTATCTAACCTATACTTACAATATTTAGCCTTTGCTTGATAACCTCAGTCTAACCTATACTCACCATATTTGGCCATTGTTTGATAACCTGGCTCTAATCTATACTCACAATATCTAGCCTTTGCTTGATAACCTGGATCTAACCTATTCTCACAAAAATTATCTAGCCTTTGCTTGCTAACCTGCGTCTAACAAATACAATATTTAGCCTTTGCATGATAACCTCAGTCTAACCTATACTCACCATATTTGGCCATTGTTTGATAACCTGGATCTAATCTATACTCACAATATCTAGCCTTTGCTTGATAACCTGGATCTAACCTATTCTCACAAAAATTATCTAGCCTTTGCTTGCTAACCTGCGTCTAACAAATACAATATTTAGAATTTGCTTGATAACCTGAGTCTAACCTATACTCACCATATTTAACCTTTGCTTGATAACCTGGTTCTAACCTATACTCACAAATCTAGCCT
>JAEAOA010001578.1:2957500-2992500 GCA_016746295.1 Potamilus streckersoni | reverse complement strand
AAAGTATGCACACTATCCATCCATCCATCCATCCATATCTATCTATCTATCTATCTATCTATCTATCTATCTATCTATCTATCTATCTATCTATCTATCTATCTATATGTCTGTCTGTATGTATGTACAGTATGTAAGTTTGTTTGTATGTATGTATGTATGTATGTATGTATGTATGTATGTATGTATGTATGTATGTATGTATGCATGCATGCATGCATGCATGCATGCATGCATGCATGCATGCATGCATGTATGTATGTATGTATGTATGTATGTATGTATGTATGTATGTATGTATGTATGTATGTATGTATGTATGTATGTATGTATGTTTGTATCAGTTTTCCCAGTCATTTCTTGACAGATTAGCTGTCTGACAGTAGTTACATTTTATCGGTGCAATTTGTTTGCGCAGATAAATAGTAATGCTTGTTCAAAGAAAGCAACTCTCACGGAAATTGATCTTGTCTTCAGCGATGACAAAACGTATATGTCATTTGACACATTGCTTCTTTTATGTAAATGACTCTCTAGACAATGCTTGATGATTCTAGCTTTTGGCCTGCGAAAATATAATTTACTCATTAGTGCAAATAATAAAGCACTTGTTGATTGTTTCCAGTATGACATATTGTTATTTGTCCCGAACCCACAGGCTTTAATCTCGTGTGCGAATGTTTTGTCTTGAAGTTCACAGCGAGAAAGAAAGCTGATTATTAGTTATAGGAAAATTACAATCATGACTCATAATACAGTGGGAAAATCGTGACTGCATTGGGTTTGATGTGGACATAGACTGGAAGATCATAGTTGTTAAATTGAATTGTACGTAGGATGTGAAGGCTCGAGATCATCAATACTTCAGAATATATGCAGAGATCTCAGAAACGCTTAATTACGCGTATTTGAACGCAAACTTTTTATTTGGGACGCAATCACCTACACAGGTGTCCTCCGTATGCACGTTTTTGTTGCAAGGAGCAAACTTTTGCGGCAAAATAAATCTGTTCTAATCGCTTGGAAAACAGAAGAGTGCTTTTATTTTAGTTCGTCGCTGACTTTTTGATCAAAGGTCGCCGGCTTGCTTTGATAAAGGTGCAGGTGTTATTGAAGGCGCCGCTAAAGGCTCCCTTTGACCGACCAAACACCCATTTGCGGCAACATCAAATAAATTGTAGATCAGGGACACACACATTTTTTTTTAATTTCTTAGTAGATACATCGGGGTTTTAAATGTAATCAGTATTCATTGAATTTGTAGCAAAACTATTTTTCGGGGTGGGTGGGGTGGTATGCTTTTTTTTTTAAATAGCTGTCGTTTGGTCGACTGTAGTCATTTCACGTTTCCGCCCTCAGAGGCGGTCGATTGTAGCTAGTCAGTTGCCTGGCTAGTTAGAATATATTATGGCCTACAATTATCCAGGTCGTATAATTAGCATTAGCGGATTATGACATACCAATTAACTGTTAGGGTGGTTTGTCCATATTTACGTGAAATAAGGATTTGTTTAGGTAACAATTGATTCCAGTGCATTTTTATATCGAAATTTGCGGCTTTCTGTCCTGATGCCTTTAAATTTCTCCACTCCAAACTAGAGACTATCTACTGTTTTTATCAGCCAAAAAAGTTTTAGCCAAAATTATGGCCAGAAGGTATATTTTGTTGCCTATATGTAAAATATAATTGCAATTTGCGACATTGGCGAAGCCCAGCGTAATCACTGTTATTGATTTTTCATTTCCGGTTGTTGCCGTACAAATATTGCCTGCGAACTCGAAATCAGGAGACACGGACAAAATGCTGTTTGCAAAATTAGACAGTGTTTTGTAGTTAAACGGAAAAATGATGAAGATTTCAATGAGATTCAAAACTGTGCTAAAGTTGCTATAACTAATAGTTCGGATGCGATCGTAGCCAAGTGTAATAAAGAACGTGATTTCTGGCTTAGTTCGGACTGCAACTTTTGCTGGTTGGACTGCAACTTTTGCTGGTGGGACTCTTTTTTTACCAAATTAGGAATCCTGGACTCTTAGTTTTAAAATCCTATCGAGACCTCTGTATCAGTATAAAATGTGATCCACCACAACATTGAATTTATGGCAACGTATCAACCAATTATTTTGGAATGATTTCTATTAATAAACCTTACAAATATTGTACTGTCAAGGCTTGTCATATTAATAAATCATGCAAATAGTGTACTGTCAAGGCTTAACACGGTGAACAGGAAATAAATAAAATGTTTATTTGCTCCTGTCATAAATTGTCAGAATTAACCGCCTCGTACCGTTCAATCAGCTAGGTAATTTTTTTTACAGGGGAGTGGATAAAATATAAGAACAGTCACGTGGAATATGTGAACTTACAAAGTCTATTAGGAATCCCATGTAACTGCAGGTCATCTGAGACATATTCTGTAATTATGTCAGAGAGGTCAATAGAGCATGTCAGGCACTAATGTATTTACTGCATTTGAGTTGGACTAGTTTTGATTGTCAAAACTAAATACTGATTATTTGAAACTGAATAATTATATTTGCAAATAATATTAAACAGCAAGTTGTTCTTAGGTGTATTCTAATTCAGATGACACTTACATTATTTTGTTGAAGCACCTTTGCATACTTTTGTAATTCTGGACCGACCATTTATTCCCATTTAATTTCTATTAATTTTAACTCACAACTCGTCTAACAAGCTTTTATCGAGAAATGACGTATCACAGTAATAATTCCAAAGGATTCGAGAGCAACTTTTTGCCACATCTTCTAAATTATACGGATTATTTCGAAATTAAAAAAGAAATTAATTCCCCATAAATTTGTCAGATAGATGTTATTTTATACAGTTTTGTAGATCTTAATTTTTAAATTTTCATGGTGATCTTTAAACTTTTAACCAGCAGTTTTCCGTTTTATTAGGCAAACATTTGAAAAATGTATTAAATCATTATTGTCTTCTAAAAACCATTTAGAATTCTTGGTTTGTATAAATTGTCCAGAAATGCATTCCAAAAGTTATTGATGTATGTTTTTATATTCAGGTTGTTTTGATTAGACTCCATTCACCTTTATTTGCCAGAAGACAACATACGCGGCTTGCGTGCACCTTCACAAGCATGGCTCAAGGGAAACAACTTTCCTTATTGTTGTGGTATTCGGTTTGGTTGAAATATGTATCAAATAATTACTAGATATCATGGAGGTACACGAGTGCAGGAAGAATGGTGAGTTTTCATAGGTATGCACGAGTGCATATTTTAGCTAAAAGGTCATAGCAATTATACATTTGTGCCTTGTGCAAATTTGCTTCTGGGACATAAATTGGAGAATAAATTTTGGCTTTGTTAGGACATAAAGCGACAAAATGATATATCATCAGAATTTGTTGATGTGATCAAAATAAATAACGATATGTGACTGTAGAGTTGTTAGTCATAGACTGAACTTTGACCTTTAGATGAATCTGACCTGATACTTATGTACGTGAACATTTTAGCGAACAATAAAAATATATTATGCCATAAATTCCTGCCTCTTTCCACATCCTCGTTATGAGCAGTGGGCAGTAATTAGTATGGTTGGCTAACTAATGAGACTCTCTTACGGGCTATCTTTGAGGGATTTGTCCAAGCGTAAATTTTTCTGTGTCTAAACGTAAACTTATATTTTTACTTTTACGTGAAAATGTATTCCCGTTTTGTCCAAACGAAAATCTCCATTATCGCTATCATAATTCGTTAATGTAAACTTGACCTACATAGTCTTATGAAAATATCATTTCATCGTTTATTTTGTTATTCTGAATGCAGACTTTAAAACTATTTAAATGAAGTCCGCAATGTTTTCATTATTAGCATGGAATCAGACAAGGAACCCTTTTCTGAGCCCTTGTATTATCTGAAAATATTGCGTGTGGATCTGACTAATCTTTCTGTCAATTAGAAAGTGATTTGCAGTTCTTGAAACAAAGTCAAATTTACTTAGCCATTTTATTTTTGCTTTTATAATGACAAAAAGCAAGGATTTTTCAGATAATAAATACTTTCGGACCATCATCAGTATTAAAGTGACTCAAGTCTTCTTTTAAAGGTTAGCAGTCTAGTTGTATGTGACATTATCGACAAAAGCTATAAAATGAATCCGTCTGATGACATAATAATGAAATTCTCAGTACATAATTACATATTGAAAGGCATCATACATTATTTTCTGTCCGTACTTCCTCTTTGCTCCAATCTAGTTATGTCTAATTAATGTTCTAGGAAAATAATATCTTATGTATTTTTATAGCGATGTTATTTATTCTTAAAACAAGGCCCCCACCCCAAGCTTTAAAAGATTCAAATAATTTACAGTATTTTTTTAAAATATATTTTTCTCGTCCCAGTTAGCTTTGCTTGGTCAGTGGGAGCCTTGCTATATTATTGAAGGCTCTCTCCATTTTAAAATAGACATGTTACTATATATAGTCCTGTGCCATCTTCAAAATATACATCTGCAAGTTTCGCGTTATAAATGCCACTATTCATGATGTTACCATGCCAACGGTTCTTAGTGGCACATTAAATGTGAGAAAATAATCAGAAATGCAGATCTGAATAGAAAAGAAAGTTATAGCTGACCCAGTTGATACCAATTTGATTTGCATCAATATAGCTGTCCCCAGTGCTTGCTGAACTTTAGTTTGCCCTTTGCCAATGACTGGTGTTTTATTACGACGTTATTATAGAGTCATCAATACATAGTGGAATGGTATCGAACCAGTCTTTGTTTTGATGAAAACTCTATACTGGACGCGACGCGTTTATTAAAGGTTTTTCAACACAACACGAAGATGTACAATGCAAATAAATATATATTGTAGATATAACACTGTAATGAACCTTTTGTTATTAATAACCTTAATTCTAGTATAATTCAACACATCCCTTATTTTCCAAACTCTGCCAAAGTAGAGGTTTGTACTAGTTTATCGTTGACGTCTATAATCAGAGACTCATACATGCACATATATAGGTCACCAGCACTTTAGCTTCAGATCAATAACTTGATCACAGGTTATGCGCAAATAAGATAAAAATATGAATAGATAAAAAATAACACATGCTACTGGGAATAACATAACATTTTAACCTGATTATGATGCTGATTACGATGATTGTTTTAATTTATTATTATTATTATTATTATTATTATTATTATTATTATTATTATTATTATTATTATTATTATTATTATTATTATTATTCGTATCTTCTTCTTCTTCTTCTTCTTCTTCTTCTTCTTATTATTATTATTATTATTATTATTATTATTATTATTATTATTATTATTATTATTATTATTATTGGTGAATGTTGCTGTTGTTCTCATTATGGTTGTTGAGCTCTTAACATATTGCTGGTACTTATTTCCTCCCTGTAATTATATCATCAACTATGAATTAAAAAAAAAGATATCATTATATTTTAATAAATTTAATAAATAAAATACCAAAATTTCACCATGAAATAATGAAAATCGTATCTTTAATGACATCTACTACAGAAACTGAAAGGAAAAAAAATAACGCATTTAATAAAATCTTTTTAAGAACACTTAATGTATTTATAGACGCAGAGCCGACAAAAAGTGGTGGCCAACCGGGGATATATATATATATATATATATATATATATATATATATATATATATATATATATATATATATATATATATATATATATATATATATATATATATATATATAAAGAATACAAATCATATGGCGAATAACAACCCTCTCAAGCGTACTGGATCCACCAAGGGATCACGTTTGTCAGGGATTAATTAAAATAGATGCAATAAACTGACGACGAACAGTACGAAACTAGTAACTAACTAGCCTAAGCGCTTTCGACTCTTAATGAGTCTTTTTCAAAGGCAAATACAAAACATAGTTACGACAAACAAATAAACACAAAAACGTTGTGTTTGTAAACCTCTACATTTCTGTCTTCACATGTGCTAACACTATAAATACAACCAACTTGTATAGACTAGTTGCGGAAACTGAAAACGTTGTGTAATTCCCTAAAAGTCTACAAGCCAAAGCGACATCTATTTTTACTTTGTGTACATATGTAACGCAGATTATATCCCGGATATTTGATTCTATACCGGTTATTCTTATAGTAAAAATTGAAGGATATTAAGATTTAGAAAATGTTAAATTCTACTAGTGCATAGTTTTCATTTTCTAGTCTTCTTGGTTTAGACCGCTTGGTTTCAATGTTCTAAGGCGGCGTATCCAGTATGATTCCTTTTCCTTCCTGGTTTCGGAACTCCAGCTGTGGTTGTTAGCAATAGCGATAAGTATTATATCACTGAAAGTGTGGCCAGGGGAGGAGAAGTGTTCTGCGACCGGGCTTCTGTACAGCTTTTTTGTCATCCAATCAAATCTATGAAGGTTTATCCTTATGTGTACCCGCTTTATCGATGATATTGAAATGAAGTGGCAGTATGGAAGAGAAAGTCTGGATGACTTCATATCAAAGGCAAACAACTTCCATCCTTCAATAAAATTCACGGCAGAAATTTCCAACTCAAACCATGTCTTCCTGGACACAACAACCAGACTGGTGGAAAACAAATTACACACAGACATCTACTCGAAACCAACCGACAAACACCAGTATCTTCTCCCAACCAGCTGTCATCCAAAACACTGCATTAAGAACATTCCATATAGCCAGGCACTGAGGATACGCAGAATTTGCTCCGACGATGAAAGATTCCTAGAAAGGTCTGAAGAGCTGGCTAAACATTTAATTTACCGAGGCTACGACAAAGACCTGATTGCGGAGGCAATCCAAAGGGCCAAACAAACAAACCGTGATGACCTACTCAGATATGGACAGAAAGAAAAGGTTGATAGGATACCATTTATTCTGACCTATCACCCAGACAATCCCAAAGTAGGTAAAATCATCGCAAACCACTGGCCAACCGTGCAATCGTCAGACATACTAAACCTAATACTTCCGAACAAACCTGTAGTAGCTTACCGGAGACCAAAAAACCTAAAGGACATCCTAGTCAGGGCCAAGCTAACAACAATCGCTAGTCAAAACCAACCTAGTCAATCTGGACCCTGTGGCGATAAAAGATGCAAAACCTGTCAACATATGATAGAGACCAAGACATTCACTAGCACAGTGACTAAAGAAAAACTAAACATACATGGTCCAAACAAAACGTGCAAAACAGAGAATGTGATTTATCTCATCACATGTAAGATCTGTGGCCTTCAGTACGTGGGAGAAACTGAAAAGCTACACATAAGGATAAACCTTCATAGATCTGATTGGATGACAAAAAAGCTGTACAGAAGCCCGGTCGCAGAACACTTCTCCTCCCCTGGCCACACTTTCAGTGATATAATACTTATCGCTATTGCTAACAACCACAGCTGGAGTTCCGAAACCAGGAAGGAAAAGGAATCATACTGGATACGCCGCCTTAGAACATTGAAACCAAGCGGTCTAAACCAAGAAGACTAGAAAATGAAAACTATGCACTAGTAGAATTTAACATTTTCTAAATCTTAATATCCTTCAATTTTTACTATAAGAATAACCGGTATAGAATCAAATATCCGGGATATAATCTGCGTTACATATGTACACAAAGTAAAAATAGATGTCGCTTTGGCTTGTAGACTTTTAGGGAATTACACAACGTTTTCAGTTTCCGCAACTAGTCTATACAAGCTGGTTGTATTTATAGTGTTAGCACATGTGAAGACAGAAATGTAGAGGTTTACAAACACAACGTTTTTGTGTTTATTTGTTTGTCGTAACTATGTTTTGTATTTGCCTTTGAAAAAGACTCATTAAGAGTCGAAAGCGCTTAGGCTAGTTAGTTACTAGTTTCGTACTGTTCGTCGTCAGTTTATTGCATATATATATATATATATATATATATATATATATATATATATATATATATATATATATATTATATAATAATAATAATAATAATAATAATAATAATAATAATAAGATCGATCTTTACGGCCCTGTATCAACCTGCTATGTTACGTATCTGGTTCTGACCTTGAAGACTCACTTTCACTGGTCTCGCACCTCGTTCACTAAATTTCCCGCATAATTTCTACTAATACGCTCAGTATAACTTGTCCTGGGTTAGGCGATCGGTACCAGGACAATTAAATCACTGGCATCTGTCATCCGGCCATGCCAATTACAGCCCCGACTTTGTTGCAGACGCGGAGTACAGTCGGCACCAGATTCAGTGATCAGAAACCAAAGCTCTATAGATCGGCGTGGAGACATTCTACCACCAGCCAGTCTTCGTTACGACTTAACGCACAGTCCTAGGTATGGCCGGACACCTTTCCCAGATTCATAGTACCCATCAAATATTATGAACGAAGTAACGCGCTGCGAGCACCGTTTCTCAACCTTCGTTCTTTGCTATTGTTGCTATGGCCGTTATCTCCCCGAATCTCCGACATCGAAATCTCCTTTCCCAATTCTACAATGTCCAGAGCAGAATGCTTCCTTGTCCACACACACCTCTGACATCGAAGACAGACGGTCACAAGCTCATTCGTTTCTGTCCAGGGCATATTGAGACGTCCGCGCCTCCATAGAACGGGTCTCGTCTCCGATTTGATTCCCCTGTTCCATAAACGATCACCTATATAAATCGGTATTCGTCGATATTCCTTCAAACGGTAACTATTATGCCTGGTCGAGTTACAACATACTGAAACAAGCCTGACTATTGGTCAAATTAATTCCATATCAAGTAGTATTTGCATACATCTTTATGCATGGAGATTATACATAATCGCCTTTTATGTTGATATTCCCCTAATGTTGGTTGGAATTCTTACACCTCTCTCTTTAATGCTAATAATATTAATTGTTCATAACAGATTTTGAAAGATGAATTTTATAGACAATAAATTAATTTGTGCATGGGTATGTCATAGATGAATGATTTGTTCAAACATTTATCATCTGTTGAAATTTTGTATGCCAAGTTCGTCTATGATAGTCCTGTAAACTGACTTCACTTACCTTCCACTTTTAAGTAGAGAAATAAACAATTGGATTTACTGTTCTCCAGGGTTAAGTGGTACTTATATATTTTCATAAAGTTTCTTCTTCAGTGTGATGAAATTATTCATGTTCAATTCCACTCCCACCCCCTCAGAATTCTTTCATCTTTGATAATATTGGCGAAACCTGTTTTTCCGGAGTGTGTTTCCAAAACCTGTAAAATAGGGGTGATGTCTTCCGTTTTGGCAATTGTGGTTCAGCTCGATTACACTGAAGGATAATTAAAACTATGTAGTTTTATACAGAAATTCTTAATACTATGGGTTTCATACTCGACATACTATTGACTGCTGTCCGATATGAGTATTTCCTTGTTAATTTGTCCAAAATAAACGTTGTCGTCTGCTACCCATTACAAATCAGTATTCCGATTGGCATTAATAATTCTACTACTCAAAACTTTTATCCCACTGAAGTTATAAATTTTTATCCATTTTGTCGTTTCTATGTTATTTAGATCAAATGATCTACGTAACACATCGACACATTGTGTTGCATCCAAACCCATGCAATATAACTTTTGACATCCAGTTTCACTCAATGCCTCTAATATGTGTATTAGGGGTTAAACAATTCATCGATATATCTGCATCGATATTTTTGTCTTAACGATACACATCTCGATTCAAGTGACGGAGAATAGATACAAAACAATACTTATCGTATGCATGTTGTTTTAGTCTTCATAAATAATAATTATTATTGCCTTGTTATTCTTTAAAATTATAATCAGTCTGAAACAGTATTTGCAATCACAGGTTCTCATATTTATTAGTAAAACGAGAAAGATTATTTGACAATACCCACTCGCCATCTACAAGTTAACACAAAGTGACATGGTTCGTATTCTTGGCCCCACCCCCATTCCATGTTAATTATTTTAACCCAGAAGTGTGGTCAGCATATACTATACATTCCAAACGTGTTCCACGTGTATAATGAAGTTCATTCCTTATCATTTAAGAACTACATTCACGCCTTGAATTGTATCTTGTCTCCATTGGTCGATTTGAAAGCTACGCAACCGGTGTGTTGTACGTTGAAATTTGTTACACTGAATTTTTAGTTGTGGATATTGCTTGTTCCTCTCCAGGTTAAACAATAACCACCAATCAGAAATCAATGTAGCTTATTATCTGCGGGACAAACAGGAAGTATTGGCAGAGTAACAGAGAGACTTCGCGTGAAAGTCATTAAATATATCAGGTACTTAAGCAGAGATGCTGTCAGGGTGGGCCATTGCGTAAAACGTGCAAAATGTTTACGAATTTGCTTCCTTGGAGAACAGTGGAACGCGAGAACTTCTGCAAATTTCCTGAAAATCCCACATATGAAAATGTGCTTAGCGATGTATACAAGTTTTATTTAATCGTTCATGTCGCGACATCTGTTTTTCGGGCACCAACTGTTCCACATGTTGGTTCATCAAGCTCGACACTAATGATTGTGAAACTAAATTTGTTTAGAACAACGTGCCCGGTAATAAAAATGTTCATGTTGTTTGAACCATTCATGAAAAAAGTTTTACAAAATTCGTGCTATTTTGAAATTAATTGTACCAAAGGCAGAATACTGAGTCTAATTCGAATACAGACAATTTAAAAGTATAATGCAGTTGTCATTTTGTTAATTAATCAAATTCACCCTACGGATCATATGCTGCAAAACCATATACATTTATCCATATCAAGGTTAAGATAAACTGGGTAAAATACGGGTTAAAATATGCAATTAAGAAGTGAATGTATTTATTTTAATACCTCTGTCTGCACAAGCATTGTTGGACAAAATACGCTTATACATCATTATGGAACAGATAGGAAATTTGGCATGGTACTCAGTAAACTACTGATTTAACAAAGGAAGTTTATGTTGGTGAAAAATCCTATTTTGGAGCATATGTATCCTAAAAATAATATCTGTTATCTCTTGAAAATTGAACATGACAGTCACAAAGATCAGTTTGCCATTATATTCAAGGTAACAAAACTAGCTATCTATATGTCCCTTCAAAATGAAGCACAGAACAATACAGATGCAAAGCAAAGGAGAAGAGTATGCTCAGAATTGAGTAACAGATTAATGCTTATAGAACTAGGGGTAACATCTGTCAAAGATGTCGATTTCAGTATAGCTGTAAGAAAGTGGAGCAGAAAGAAGACAGATATTGAAATTTAGATAAATATTGACCTATGACCATATCTTTCTCTCATCCTTTTTAATTGTTGAGGGATGAGGTCTCACTTAAGAAAAAATCCTATCATCTCTCCTTAAACTGTACACGGGAAACAAATTTGGAATTTCTCTTTTGTATGTAGAGATATTTATCCTGTGAATGAAGGTAATGAGGAATAAATAAAATTGGCGATGGAGAAGATTTCAAACTGCTCATGTTTATAACCGTATGTAAGTTAGAAAATGGTAGAATAGGACTGGTAGAAGTCAACAATGTTCCTTCTTCACTAATAAATACAAGTACCCGTGGACACAGCAGTCTTTTGCATTTGCAGAAAATAAAATGTGATTTACTTTCTTTGGTATTCAACCTTTTCCCCATGTCCAGATTTGTTCTGGATGAGAATTTCTTTCCACGAGGAAATTACATTATTTCTTCTGTTTTGGAGATAACATCGCGATTTCATCCAAGTGTAACTGAGACACGAAATTGGTAATAATGTATTTAAACCATTCGTGTTGTACAAAACAAAGAGTTTTAAATTTAGCCACCATCAAATACCCTACAATGTTGGAGAAAACTCACTGCAACCAACAGGTAGTCTATTTGAAAATATTGTACCTTCTTATCAATTAGAACTGGACATAAATATGATGATAACTATATGTGTATCTGTAGTCTGCTTATTGGAAATACAACCAAGAATGTCAACATACATAAACGGCCACCACCTCCTTGCCAAAGATGGAATTACCATCAAGTTCGTATGTGTATCGATATGTATCGAATCGCAGTCTGGTATTGAACCTTTTTAGATTCGCAAAATTCGCCACGACTTTCATACATTACAATAACAATTTTAGGTTAAACAGTCAATCATTTTTCTATGCAAAATTAACTTTGGAATTATGATTTTTTGAACTTGAGATTAGGTGAGTCATGAACGTTAAGGCTGATTTTCACCAGCGATTTAGCAATACTGTCATTTTTGTCATTTCAACATGCATTGATTATCACACCCATATTATAAACATCACATAGCACGTTTACAAATGACGTGTTTCGCCACACTAAAATTTGTGTGAGAAAACTTATTATCCGTTTGTTTTGTGCTAGTACAATCTTGATAAGAACTTTGGTGGTGAAAGCATCATTTGTTAGCACAACAATTCACTGGAGATATCTAGAAAATGAATAAAGTTCTAGCTTTCCTTATCTTCCATTTTATTTGGCCTTGTACCCCGACAACTTTTAATATTATCCTAATTTGACAGGTAAGTAATAGAACAAAAAGTTTCTTCTCATTAATAGGGTCGTGCTTCTAGCTTCACTTCAGCCTTTTCATAAAACAACTCACACGCATGTTCGACATCACAGCTGTTGCATATTAGACTGGTCTCCATTTCCATCTTTCAAGTGAGTATAGTCTAGACGCCATCATTGCAGCCTCTTCAGACAGACATGCCCGAAGGTATGACTCGCTCGTGCATCGCTCGTGTACTGTACGATATAATCCGAACTCCAATTATGTGCGGTATTATTCGAATTCCATTAGCTGCTTCCGTTAATTAAATCTTTTAAACCGAAGCTTTTGTCTGTCAATCTCCTATTAGATTGCCAAGGAGATCCATAAATTTTGACCTTCAAGGAAGCAATCCCCGTGCAGATCCAGTAGTCCAGAGAGCTGCAATTATTTTACAAGAGTGACCATAAAAATAAGAAGGACGCGTGGTGCCGAAATTCTCATCTAAATCGTACTCTTCGACTAGAGTCCAGCTCTAAGAGGAAGTGACAACAGGGATCAAGAAGAGAAGGACCAATTTCGGTCTTCTTTCTCTTCTAACCAACCTTCTTCCATCAGATATAATGCTCGTTCTGCCCTTATTTCACGTCCCAGTGTGTAGATGACTTCACGTTTACACCACGGTGTGTGAGACTATATGCAAACGAGGACCCCAGGGTCTTGCAAGTCGTCTCGGCTGGTCTTCACATCATTTTCCTCAACCATAATCCGTTATGAACACTTTTCTGGACACAAATGGCAATGATTTTACTTCCAGGTCTTATCTTAGTCCCCACGACCAACGGAAAACTTAGACCAGTCATCGAAATAAGCTCCTTGAACCAATGGGTGCCTTGATATTTGAGACTGCAGATCTTCTGCATTCCTAATGTTAGCTTTCATGGACATCGTGTACAAGTTCTGAGCTGTCGCTTTTTTTTCTGGATCTTCTGTACTTTTCAGTGTTCACTAAAGTCAATGAGTAGGTAGTGTCACACTTTAGGACCAGCTCTACATCATTGACTACACTACACCATAACTACTACTAATGGATAGTCTACGCCTCATCACGCTGTACTGAATACAATTTAAACACAAATTGGTGCCATAGAGTATGATGTTATTCCAAAAGAGAAATCAGGTTTACATTCGACTTTTATAAACGTAAATATTATACAGCAACATGATCTTGGATTTTATATTAGGTTAGTGGTAATTTATAAACGTATAAATTATTCAACGAAGAGCAATTATATTAGAAAATTTTACAATGTTCTATAAGAATGAATATATATATATATATATATATATATATATATATATATATATATATATATATATATATATATATATATATATATATATATATATATATATATATATATATATATATAGATAGATAGATAGATAATTGCAATAAACTGACGACGAACAGTACGAAACTAGTAACTAACTAGCCTAAGCGCTTTCGACTCTTAATGAGTCTTTTTCAAAGGCAAATACAAAACATATACACGATAAACAAATAAACACAAAAACGTTGTGTTTGTAAGCCTCTACATGGCTGTCTTCACATGTGCTAAAACTATAAATACAACCAGCTAGTATAGACTAGATGCGGTTTTAGCACATGTGAAGACAGTCATGTAGAGGCTTACAAACACAACGTTTTTGTGTTCATTTGTTTATCATATATATGTTTTGTATTTGCCTTTGAAAAGACTCATTAAGAGTCGAAAGCGCTTAGGCTAGTTAGTTACTAGTTTGGTACTGTTCGTCGTCAGTTTATTGCATCTATTTTAATTAATCCCTGACACACGTGATCCCTTGGTGGATCCAGTACGCTTGAAAGGGTTGTTATTCGCCATATGATTTGTATTCTTTATATATATATATATATATATATATATATATATATATATATATATATATATATATATATATATATATATATATATATATATATATATATATATATATATATATATATATATATATATATATATACCCGTTCTATAAATTTTTCATTAAAAGGAATGTCGGCAAGCCTCGTTTCCTTTTAATGAAAGATTTATACATCTCGTTGTATATTATTATTACAGCGCGCACACACACGCAAACACACACACACAGATATATATATATATATATATATATATATATATATATATATATATATATATATATATATATATATATATATATATATATATATATATGTGTGTGATTATGATTTTCAACGTAGCTTTAACAATTTTTCAGTTATATCGCTACGATGTCTGCAGTGTGGCAGTTTATAGTGATGTCTATCACTGGGGCATCATGCCGCAGACATGTAGCATGATGTCCCACCCAGTCACATTATACTGACACCAGGCCGACCAGTCCTAACACTAACCTCTTAATGCTGAGCGTCAAGCGAGGCAGCTGTTAGTACTATTTTTGTAAGTCTTTGGTATGACTCGACCGGAAATTGAACTCACGACCTCCCGCATCCGAGGTGGACGCTCTAAAAACTAGGCCACCGGATATATATGCATTTGAGCAATATACATGAATGGCATACTTGTTTGTCAGACTCTCAATTTGACTTTACATCTGAGTTAATGAGTATTCCAATATGTAAATACCTCTTAAGAGTCCAGATATTCTAGTTGATGCTCATTTCGTATTGATCAATTGTAACGATTGGTCTTTCTATAGCTGAGTACATCGCATACCTACTTGTAAGTACTGTATGGATGTAATTAACAGTAACTTCTTATTAATTATAAGGGTACAGATTTACTGAAGTACATTTTTTTAAAATTTATATACGTCTTTGGTTATGTTTGTCTGGGGTTTAGTATATGTGACTGTCCTGCAGATGTTCTTTGTCCGTTTTGTCGATATTGTGTTTTGTAATTATTGTACTAACCTGTGCATAACTGGCTGATGACACGCGTGTAGAAACTTTTGCAGCTTTTAAGAAATTGTTGTTGTTGGAATAGTGATTCTTGTGAATTTTGTAATGTTGTAATTTTGGGGACACAATGTAATGTGCCCTTGGATTTTGTAAAACAAAATATTTTAATAAAAAAATAACCCCAATGGTGATATGTGTCTTAGATTTTGTAATACATAATTGGAGGATAGGAGGGTAGATGATCTAGGGTTTGAGAAAAAAAAGAATAGGTGGGTGGGTGTATAAGAATCTATGATTTATATACTACTATTCTGAAGTGATTAGACAGCATTGACTGGTCAGTACCTCAGTCACTCAGTCACTCGAATTTATGTCATCCGAATATTGCTAGATGACTTAAGAAAGAAAAGAAACATACAAATTTGTATGGATCAAAGAATTTGAAATCACTAACAGTTGTGTGTTATATGTCTTAGTATCAGACGCAGAGTTGCAACAGTGAATACCTTGGGAAAATTGACAGAAACTTATCAAAAATCATTTATATTCATTGTCTTTGACGCTTTATTGACATCTTCGAACCACTTCTTCTAAGGGAAAAGGAACTACAAAGCATTAATGTCCTCAGTGAGTAAAGATCAAAGGTAAAATATTGATCAAACGATAACGTTTAATTGCAGTTGGTAGTAGTTTGACATATATACAATATCATACAATACTATTCTATACTGTTCTATGTCACACAATACAAAAGAGTCAATAACATAACATGTTGATTTTTTTATCATGCTCTCACGCTCTGTACACTTTCCTGCCAAATTGACAATTTTAGCTGAATTTTCTCCAGAGTTCAATGTATATTACAAGATGAAAGAATCTAAGTGCTTTGTCATGCCAATTTACATGTTACCAATATGAGGTCCAAACACAAAGACAATTTCAAGACTAACGGAAAAATAGTCGTCTTTGATATCTTTGCATCACTCATGTTCCAATTTTGCTAATAAATCAATACTGTTTTGGTAAAATTCAATTTTATAAAATTGTTGTATGTTTGTCTGAATATTAAAATATTTTTAAATAATTAAAATGTCTGCTGTTTTGGTCAAAGTCGCCATTCAGGTTGATGGAATCAATGTGCTCACAATACATGTAAAGTCGTTCTTATAAATCTGAGTAATCAGATATGAGGAAAGGGTAACATTACTATGCGTCTATGGTCAACTATAGAGATTTTGAGATCTATTGACCAGATCTGCAGGTACAAAACTCTACGTATATTATCAAGGCCACTTTAAAATAATATAAGTGTCATAAACTCATTTGAATGTTGAGTTCCCATTGTCAGAAGATTCGTACACTGTCGATGGTGGCCAATTGTACAATCCGGTTCCTTCTGAACCAAAACTTGCATATTCCTCAAAGCTAACAAGACCAGCAGCCACTGTGCATGTCTTATCACTGTTTTGTTTTTCGTGAACAGTAAAGAAATCTTTGAGTTCATAAATCTTTTTAAGATAGATACAGACTCTGCGTTTTTGGTGCCAGGACCTCACAATTACTAAAATGCCATCAAATTGGAAGAAAAAACCCACCTGCATGGATCGTTTTCGCGCTACAATAGTGCCACAAGGGTGAATAAAACACAAACCATAATCACTTGATGCACTTCAGTTAGCTAGGAATACGTCTTGGATTCTTATTTATCAAAAGTATATTTACCAGAGATTGTATACTTTATGATATCCTTTTTTATACCTCCATCAGGGTTTGAAACATTTTTTATTAGAATTAGCGGATTAGCTATAAGTACAGATGTAACAATGCTATCTCATGGACGTAAGGCATTAGTCTGGACACCAATTTGTACAAATCAGTATTACATTGTTTGTCAAAGTAGTTCCGTTAAACTGGAAAAACTGGAAATCATAGTGCAATTGCCTACTATTCGGGAGATCAGCCGAATCACTCCTGTTAACTTTCTCATACTACTCAAAAGCCGAGAGGTTGAACTCAGTTTCCTTCAGACTTGAATGCAAATAAGATTCTTCACTGGTTAATAAAGTCAAGAGAAAAGTTTAATTGTTTATTAAGGAACTAATGTACGATCCAATAACAGCAGATTAGTGCAATTAACGTAGTGATACCTTGAAACAGGCAGCTTCATGATAGTTTCTACTGCACACTGTATAATTTAATAAAAGTATATAAAATTTGGCGAATTGTGTGTGTGTTTGTGTGTGTGTGTGTATCTTTGATGACACAGTAGCCGTGTATATAGAAATGATGCCTTTTGATTTTTATACATTCCAAAGCGAAGCTGGGCGATTTAAAATTAGCGATTGCATTGGATAAGAGATTCTATACTCAAAATTTAACAATAATTAATTATTATTATGTTATTGTAAATACATAGGAAGAACAGTTCAAGCCAATTATATTGACAACATTTCCCGATTGACAATTTTATGCATATTTCCAGCCGGTCGTTACTGAGAAAGAACTTCCATACTTCAGTCAACATTCTTCTGCTTAATCCGAAGCATACCGAATAAATTCAACCAAAAAATGTATCAAAGGAGTAACGCATGGAAACTCGGCCAAAATAAAAAAAATAATCAAAACACTAAATATAAGTGTGTAAACGTATTTCTGATATTCGTATATCTTAAGACATCGGAAACTATTTATGATGCGTAAATATTAAGCGAATGGGAGAGAACTTTATGAACCATATATACTCGTTTATAAGACCAGTCTAACTGCAAACTGCAAAGATCTTTATTGGTTGCAATTTAAATCAGCTTATACGGTAGCCATTTTACTACCACCACAAACGACGGAAGAAGTGGTTTTGTTTAAAATTTTTGAGATAAATATCCATATTTCATTATGATTTAATATTTCCTAATTCCTAGAAAGAAACTCTTTGACGACAAATTCATACATCACTTTCAACCTCATTGACAGTAGATCCCCACTTTTTCAACTTTGTCATAAAATCCATGTAATTCAAGTCTAATTTCCTGAAGAACGGAGAAAAAGCGATCGATATCAAATTTTACGAACTTTTCAAGCATTTTGTTTCCGCTTCGTGTGAAGGTAAATCATTGCTTAACTGTAATTACATCTTGCTTGTGGTGTAATTGCGGGGATTGTAGCTTTAATCTTTTTTATGGATAGACTCATTTTTCACAAACTTGTTTACGTGAAACTAAAACCTATCAAGAAACTACATGCCACCTGTTTTGTTGGTGTTATTTGAATTTGATCCAACCGAAAAATGCGTCAGATGTCTTCTACTGTGAAGTATATATTGATTCTTCCAGTGTCAGCGTGGTAATTGTGTCCATGTAGAATTAACGTCAAACTCGGCACTAGAATTGCACTGTCTGGATTGTTACCCTTTTTTCACTTGTCTAACAATGTAAGGTACATAACTTTATTAAATTCTGATATCGGTACATGTAATAAAATATTTCTCTTTAATATCGCTCATTTGAGAGTAAAAGCAAAAGTCGTAACCCACTTTCAAACATAAAATCTTGTTTGAGCACATATTGTATTTACATGCACGTGCGGTCTGTTAGAGCCATGAAATACACGATTTACACATGCATCATGTTTACTCGGCTAAATTCTAATGCTGCAGATATAAATTTAAAAAAAAATCCAAGCCAACACTTTTAGCATATCAGAAAATGCTTAAATTTTTGTGAGGAAACCGCAGATGATTATTTCGTATTCAGCCGCAGATTATGAACGAATAATAATCGTAAACGAATGACTATTGCTTCAGAATGTATCAAAGGAATACTCAGAAATAGCTAGAGAAAAAGAGAAAAGTTGAAATTACTTCTAAAATACTTCTCATATTTTAAGACATGAGAAGCTTTTCATGATTCAACTTCACCGGAAATTGGTAGCAAAGACTACAAGGGACAGTTTGTGTGCACCAGTCTGATGACTTATCAACCAGTCTGTTATAACAATTCATTAAACGAAGCATTGAGCACACTAGTGAGGTCAACCAGATGCACGATTTTGGGAAGCTATAATAAATCAAAGTATAAAGCTCACTGCAAAAGAAGTTCATACACCTTACCACAAATTTCACACACATTTTTCATGTTTGACGGTAATTTTTAATACCATGCGATGATCACAGTACGCTTGCAACAAGTTTTGATTCAGTTAAAATTGCTGCCATTCAAGCCGTTTCTGAGATATTCTTGCTATAACCCACGTGCCAACTGTCATGCGTGGCAAGATTTCCTTTCTAGCCGACGATTCATATTTCACTGTCTAGGAGTAACAATGTAAATGCCTCACATCATTTAAAAAATAACACAACCCGAAGCAACTGTTTCATAAATATATACATATCTTTAATTATTAAAGAATAATAGATGAAAAAGGTACACCATAGTTAACAAATTTAATAGGGATTGGTTTACGAAACTAACTCTGGGATTGGTTTACGAAACTAACTCTGGTTACCTAAAAAGCATCATGTTGACCAATAATTAATTAGTCGCTTACCGGTAGTGTTTAGGATAATGTTTCAAATTCTAGGACCATTAAACTCATACACAAATCTCCAAAATCACTTCTGAAGGTTTAATTTCATATTTCAAATGATGTAGAAAGATCCATGTGGCATCATTTACTAATGACAAATTAAGAAACAGACATGCATAATTCCTTTATCACCATTTTAAAAAAGAAATGTCTGCTGACTGATAATTCTCTTTTACAACAGTATTCATCGATTTAGTTTTCATCTGCATCAATAATTCCTTCGACGAGTTTGAAAATCTTTCATCTGTTTGTTTATACCTGGTTGTGGTTGAGCGTACGAAGAACAGTTCTTATGCACAAATTTAATGCTACATTCACTATCCTAGCATAAAAAATCGTAAAAAAATAAAATACAAGCGAGGACAAGAATGTCCATATTTTTATAGCTTTATGAAAAAACATACACGTGTTTGCTGCAATGGAGGCTAGCTCTTCTTCCTAGCCGACGCTTGGTATTTCACTATCTACATACCACAGAGTAACTAGGAGAGATGTATATACCAAACGCCAATTCCAAGAACAACACAAGCCCGAAACACTTTGTTCACAACAACATCAATATAAGGACTTAGTAAACAATAATAGCTGAAAAGGTCACCACACAGCCTTAAGTTAAGAAATGTGACGAGGGCCATTTAGGAAACTATCCCCTGCCTCGTAAAGGAAAGGTTCTACCTAAACACGTTTCAAGCTCGTGCAAATTTCGTGGAGGCAGATGCATTGTTAATAATGATTGAATAGCATTCTGGATAAAAAAAATCTAAAATAATAGAAGGAAATGCATTTGAAGGGCGTTGACTGTTATTAAATATAATTTTTTTTTTGGTGACAGGATTACATATACCATATTAAAAACATCTAAAAGAATAGTACAATGGAACCTATCACAAAAAAAACCAATTTAAAAGTGCTATATCAAGACATAACGTTGCTTTTCTGAAACGCAACTACATGTGCCACATTACGTCGTTTTTGCACTTTATTACCTTCCAAGATTTTTGATAAGTCTGTGTGTGTGTGTGTGTGTGTGTGTGTGTGTGTGTGTGTGTGTGATTTGGATTTGGCGAACAAACGTGTTTTTCTTCAGTATGTTAAAATGTAAAAAATATAAATATTGTTGTTAAAAATTGTTTAAGTTTTAACATTCATTGCTTTGTTTCATGCAACTTATTCTTATGTCGTGCAAATTCAGTCTCGTGTAAGAGTCCAGAGCCGTTTTAAGGAATTGACATGCGAGGCATGTGCCTAAGACCCCGCGCTGCACGGGGCACCGCGGCG
The DNA here is from genome assembly GCA_016746295.1 of Potamilus streckersoni. Lineage (NCBI taxonomy): Eukaryota > Metazoa > Mollusca > Bivalvia > Unionida > Unionidae > Potamilus > Potamilus streckersoni. The sequence goes on along the minus strand of JAEAOA010001578.1, from coordinate 2,971,141 downwards.
GCCACAAAAAACAAAATTATGGCGTCAGCTGTGTTGGCAGTTTAGTACTACATTAATAAATTTAACAAAATGACACACATGCACATGGAAATGCAATGCAATACTCTGTATCTGAGACTGAGAGATTGAGGCGTAATTCTGGTTGCTTTTAAGGTTAGAGTTTGTGCCTATAGCCCCAAAACGTTCTTAAAACGGCTCTGTGCGAGTGGTATTACTTTCTGTGAATGAAAAGCAACATATAGGAGATAGTTAATGTTTATGTCCGATGGTTTTATTTTATAAAGGTATTGCTGTTTCCAACGAACCTCTTCATATGATGTCTGTGCCATTTCTCAAACATGTTTTCTTATAACATTTTAGTTTACCATTAGTTAGCATACATACATACATACATACATACATACATACATACATACATACATACATACATACATACATACATACATACATACATACATACATACATACATACATACATACATACATACATACATACATACATACATACATACATACATAATAACATACATACATACATACATACATACATACATACATACATACATACATACATACATACATACATACATACATACATACATACATACATACATACATACATACATACATACATACATACATACATACATACATACATACATACATACATACATACATACATACATACATACATACATACATACATATGAAACCTTTTAACGCTATTTTGACTATACAGCAAATGATAGATTTTCCAGCTCATACAATTATATTGTTTAAAATAAAATTTTATCGATGTGACTATAAATCGGACAAATTCCAACCGATCTGTTGAAAATAATAAAGACTGCCATGCTGTGAAACTGAGATGGATAAACCTTTCAAATAAATTATTCTGATATAATGAAAATAAAATTGTCTAGACGCTGAAACGTAGTTGCACTAAGTTTCATTCGCAATTATATGGCTGCAAAACATGATTTACTTTATTTTTCCAGCAAACACATTGATTTTTTTTTGTCGGGGCAGTTAATTCGCTATACTTTCTGAATGTATGCTAATAAACTGAAACATTGTATCTAAGAATATGCTCGTAGATTAGATTAACTTAATGGACTATTAATGGACTCATTTATTTTGAACTAATATGGATCTTATTTACAACTGTAAGAATCCCAGTAACGTGAAGAAAAGCTCACGAGATAATTCGTTGAAAATGTCCTTGTTAAATATAAATAACTCCAATTCTTGCAAGATGTCTGCATCTTTTTTTTTAGCATGTTATTGCTGACTATTATTCCTTGTCTTACATTCTCTATTCCGGTGATTTTTCTCGCTCATGTGACTATTCAATGCGTCTTTGTTTGGTTTGACTATTTATTTTTTTAATTAATTGAATTTAACCGAAAGATTGATGTACAAACTGCATGATGCTCGACGTGGATCATTCATAAATATGATATACAGCGTTATCTATGTTCTTACGAAGATGAATTTAAAAAAATAAATAGTCATGCCTTATAATTAAAATACTATATAATTAAATTAAACCGATTAATAGTTTAATAAACGCATTGTTTTAATAATACAATAATTTAATCATACTTTGAATTTGCACGGTACCAACCACAGTCACACAACGTCTAAAAACAAGATGGTTTATTTATTATAAATGTATTTTAACTCACGTTCAAACAAGATTCAAATAATCTGATTGAATATTTTTAGTCTATTTTTAAGAGTCTTGGCTACCAAGGTTTTAAGTTCAATGATTCAATGATTCAATGGAATGAAATATCAGCTGATGGCAATACCGCCCTCTGTCAAAGTACTAAATTGAAATGTGTTACCATACAGAGGCATATTCATGATGAAAATAACATCTTGGGATATTTTAAGTGCACACAATCAAAACTGAGCCTTACAGATTCACTATAGGTACCATGTCAGCCTAACAATGTCAACTTTTGATTCCAAACATTACAAAATATATGCATATTTGTTCATGTCAGCTATGTAACCATGTTAGGATCAGTTGTAGAAAGTTAAATTCAAATAATCTGTTTGAATATTACTTATGTAATCTTTAAAGTGTCAGATAACAAATATTATTAGTCATTAATAATGCATAAAGCAAAATGGATCATGAGAATTCCCATAATATCATCTAGGCTACAATGTCGCACTACATCAATCAACATCTTAAAGAAACTGAACAATAAAATGGAATGCATTCTGTGTTCAACTTACATCATTTTGCTGTTTTCTTACATGCAATGGTAAATATTCCTGGGTAAAGTATATTTTACCCCTCTGAATTGTATTTCATTCTCTGACAGCTTAATATGATTTTGTAGAGAACTTGAACAGGTTCTAGTATAAAGTCTTCATCTCTGTCCTCTCACTAAATACCCTATAACTATGGTTATAAACAATTACTGATAGCTATACAAGCAGATATGTGTTACTCAGGAAGTCACCCCATCATAAACACATAAATTAGCTGTTTGAACCCCAAATAAATAGTTTCAATGACCTAAAGGTACAAAGCAAAGTAGAATTTTGTCTTCATGTATTTTAAATGAGGGTCTCATTTTGACTAATAAAGATATTTTCTCTGATCAAATTTGACAAATATCCATCATTTGAGCTTGTATATGGTGTAGGAGTATATATATATATGCTGATATCATTTAATATCATTCCCAAAAAATATTATATATGTGTATACTAGGTGGAAAATTTTTATTTTTTAATTGTTTTTTTAAATTTCATTTAAATTTTTAAAATTAAAATTATTTTTTTATTTTTAATTTCATTTTTATATTTTTAAAGTCAATATACATAACCTATTAAAATTTCATGTGTATGTCATTAATAATAAAAATTTTATATCAGTTTCAAGTTTTTACTGACAGGACATAGTACACAATTAATTTCACTATATATTCTCTACATTTGTTTCTCAGTACTGAACTTTCCACTGTGTGACAATCAATACAAATCATATGTTAATCTAAAATACCTTCAAAGATGACTTTACGGTTTAGTTCTTGTCAAGGGTTGACCTGCATTTTTTTGAGAGGCTGAATTGTAAACAAAACACCAGGCAACGGAACACAGAATTCACTTCCGGATCATCACCATGACCTTATTACTCAATGTGCACTGTCGCCGAAATACACACAGACAACCACACCATAAGCTCACATTTTAAAGAATAAACAATTGCCTTTAAATCCTTACCAAGAATGCCAAAATCTGACTCTAGTATCACCACTAAATTTAGACCGGAAAAAGTGATCTAAAAATAGACTGGGACTACATTCGTGGGTACTGAACCGGATTTTATTAATTGTGTACCGATTCCACATACCACAGAGTAACTAGGAGAGATGTATATACCAAACGCCAATTCCAAGAACAACACAAGCCCGAAACACTTTGTTCACAACAACATCAATATAAGGACTTAGTAAACAATAATAGCTGAAAAGGTCACCACACAGCCTTAAGTTAAGAAATGTGACGAGGGCCATTTAGGAAACTATCCCCTGCCTCGTAAAGGAAAGGTTCTACCTAAACACGTTTCAAGCTCGTGCAAATTTCGTGGAGGCAGATGCATTGTTAATAATGATTGAATAGCATTCTGGATAAAAAAAATCTAAAATAATAGAAGGAAATGCATTTGAAGGGCGTTGACTGTTATTAAATATAATTTTTTTTTTGGTGACAGGATTACATATACCATATTAAAAACATCTAAAAGAATAGTACAATGGAACCTATCACAAAAAAACCAATTTAAAAGTGCTATATCAAGACATAACGTTGCTTTTCTGAAACGCAACTACATGTGCCACATTACGTCGTTTTTGCACTTTATTACCTTCCAAGATTTTTGATAAGTCTGTGTGTGTGTGTGTGTGTGTGTGTGTGTGTGTGTGTGTGTGATTTGGATTTGGCGAACAAACGTGTTTTTCTTCAGTATGTTAAAATGTAAAAAATATAAATATTGTTGTTAAAAATTGTTTAAGTTTTAACATTCATTGCTTTGTTTCATGCAACTTATTCTTATGTCGTGCAAATTCAGTCTCGTGTAAGAGTCCAGAGCCGTTTTAAGGAATTGACATGCGAGGCATGTGCCTAAGACCCCGCGCTGCACGGGGCACCGCGGCGGCCACAAAAAACAAAATTATGGCGTCAGCTGTGTTGGCAGTTTAGTACTACATTAATAAATTTAACAAAATGACACACATGCACATGGAAATGCAATGCAATACTCTGTATCTGAGACTGAGAGATTGAGGCGTAATTCTGGTTGCTTTTAAGGTTAGAGTTTGTGCCTATAGCCCCAAAACGTTCTTAAAACGGCTCTGTACGAGTGGTATTACTTTCTGTGAATGAAAAGCAACATATAGGAGATAGTTAATGTTTATGTCCGATGGTTTTATTTTATAAAGGTATTGCTGTTTCCAACGAACCTCTTCATATGATGTCTGTGCCATTTCTCAAACATGTTTTCTTATAACATTTTAGTTTACCATTAGTTAGCATACATACATACATACATACATACATACATACATACATACATACATACATACATACATACATACATACATACATACATACATACATACATACATACATACATACATACATACATACATACATACATGCATACATACATACATAATAACATACATACATACATACATACATACATACATACATACATACATACATACATACATACATACATACATACATACATACATACATACATACATACATACATACATACATACATACATACATACATACATACATACATACATACATACATACATACATACATACATACATACATACATATGAAACCTTTTAACGCTATTTTGACTATACAGCAAATGATAGATTTTCCAGCTCATACAATTATATTGTTTAAAATAAAATTTTATCGATGTGACTATAAATCGGACAAATTCCAACCGATCTGTTGAAAATAATAAAGACTGCCATGCTGTGAAACTGAGATGGATAAACCTTTCAAATAAATTATTCTGATATAATGAAAATAAAATTGTCTAGACGCTGAAACGTAGTTGCACTAAGTTTCATTCGCAATTATATGGCTGCAAAACATGATTTACTTTATTTTTCCAGCAAACACATTGATTTTTTTTTTGTCGGGGCAGTTAATTCGCTATACTTTCTGAATGTATGCTAATAAACTGAAACATTGTATCTAAGAATATGCTCGTAGATTAGATTAACTTAATGGACTATTAATGGACTCATTTATTTTGAACTAATATGGATCTTATTTACAACTGTAAGAATCCCAGTAACGTGAAGAAAAGCTCACGAGATAATTCGTTGAAAATGTCCTTGTTAAATATAAATAACTCCAATTCTTGCAAGATGTCTGCATCTTTTTTTTTTAGCATGTTATTGCTGACTATTATTCCTTGTCTTACATTCTCTATTCCGGTGATTTTTCTCGCTCATGTGACTATTCAATGCGTCTTTGTTTGGTTTGACTATTTATTTTTTTAATTAATTGAATTTAACCGAAAGATTGATGTACAAACTGCATGATGCTCGACGTGGATCATTCATAAATATGATATACAGCGTTATCTATGTTCTTACGAAGATGAATTTAAAAAAATAAATAGTCATGCCTTATAATTAAAATACTATATAATTAAATTAAACCGATTAAATAGTTTAATAAACGCATTGTTTTAATAATACAATAATTTAATCATACTTTGAATTTGCACGGTACCATCATGTCGCACACATCAACGTCTAAAAACATACGACGTTTATTTATTCATTTAAAGTGTATTTTACTTCTAGCGTTCACAGAGATATCTCATTTTTTGAAAAGGTCTAGCACTTTGTTCGTAATTAAAATCCTTCGTAAGAATTCTGGGTTTGAGAGATTCCAGTCCTCACTGAGTATATACAAAAAAGTAGTACAGGCAGGTTTGTCATAAAAATGGATTCCCACAAGTATTAACCCCTAAAATTCAATAGTTCCTGGTCAATCAAATTCCTGGAAATCGTAATGACTACACGAAAATTAATTATTCTCAACTGTTTCCATTTCTAGAGTATTTTCTACCTCATTGCCAGTATATTTTCCCCCTTTCACACAAAGACATACATATGTTCATACAGACATCAACTTTTAGCTAAGAGAGGATAACATGCAAAACAAATTGTCAAATAATCCAGATTGCATTGATACTAAACTAAGCTGGATAATTGTTGGAAATAAATTACTTTAACCAAATATATAAATATGTCTAGACACTGATATCTATACGTCGCAAGTTCCAGTCGGTATTATATTGTTGCAAACACGTAATTCACTTTAACTTCCAAACAGTGTATAGATTTGCATTGTCAAGTTTCTTAATTCGCTTTTTTTTTCTTCGTGAATATATAAGAAAGACGCATTCGTTATCAGACCATGCAACAAATTTCCAAGTAGGAACATCCATATTGTATGAAGTTGCCACATAAATAGGTCATAATTAAACATTTAAACTGACCAAGTGATGCGTGTCATGAATCCCTTACGAAAACTGTAAAGAATTCTTGTTATAATTTATTATTTTATAAATAAAGAACTAAGTGTAATCAAATTTGATTTATTAAAGTGTAACTCGGTTTCCTCGAGTTAACAATTAAATGCTGTCGCCAATGATAGCGCAGCATAAAAAATCCCTCTTGAGAACGATTTAAATCGTACTAAATTTAAATCAAAATCTATATTTTTGAAATATATCCTAAATTACCTGATACGGTTGTGACTGGGATTGTACCGTTGTATTATTAGTAATTCGTTCTCTCAAATTCTTGTAATTCCTGAGGGACGCGTGCAGGAACATAACAGTTGAGTTGTTAACCTGACAGAATTTCCTTTTATCAAAGGCATTAAATATAACCCTTAAAGAAATGAAACAAATTGAATATTTTGCTATACAAAATTTCAGCGCTACAAAAATAGAAAAGCAAACAAGAGGAAAGACGCAGTCGAAATTATCAATACAAATAAGATTCTTGCCAAATTTATGTTTTTTGCTTATAAATAAGTTTCTTAAGCAACTAATTATATACACTTATACGTACTAAAATACACATAACATGGACAAGTGCATACATACATACATACATACATACATACATACATACATACATACATACATACATACATACATACATACATACATACATACATACATACATACATACATACATACATACATACATACATACATACATACATACATACATACATACATACATACATACATACATACATACATACATACATCTAGTCTGCTATGAATTTTTTCTCTCTTTCTTTCTCTCTCTCTCTCTCTCTCTCTCTCTCTCTCTCTCTCTCTCTCTCTCTCTCTCTCTCTCTCTCTCTCTCTCTCTCTCTCCTTGTAGATGCAAGACTCTCTCATGAAGAATTCTTTAAAGCAGAAAGAAACCCAGATATATTTCATCGTCCTTTCGAATATTAATACAGAATGAAACCCAGGTCTATTTCATCGTCCTTTCGAATATTAATATTTAATGAAACCCAGATCTATTTCATCGTCCTTTCGAATAATAATATTTAATGAAACCCAGGTCTATTCCATCGTCCTTTCGAATATTAATACAGAATGAAACCCAGGTCTATTTCATCGTCCTTTCGAATATTAATATTTAATGAAACCCAGATCTTTTTCATCGTCCTTTCGAATATTAATACAGAATGAAACCCAGGTCTATTTCATCGTCCTTTCGAATATTAATATTTAATGAAACGCAGGTCTATTTCATCGTCCTTTCGAATATTAATATTTAATGAAACCCAGAGAGAGAGAGAGAGAGAGAGAGAGAGAGAGAGAGAGAGAGAGAGAGAGAGAGAGAGAGAGAGAGAGAGAGAGAGAGAGAGAGAGAGAGAGAGAGAGAGAGAGAGAGAGAGAGAGAGAGAGAGAGAGAGTTTTTATTCAAATACATTTGCTGTAAAAGAAAATAATGTTCTATTTAAGATCTGTTCGTAATCTACTGGGGACATTCGACCTTACTGTCGATTTAAAAACAAGAAACCGATAATCGAGCATTAATTTTTGCCTAATGGAAAAACCTAACAGCAACTCTGTCTCTGTCTCTGTCTGTCTCTGTCTGTCTGTCTGTCTGTCTGTCTGTCTGTCTGTCTGTCTCTCTCTCTCTCTCTCTTCTTTTAGTACACGTAATTGATAACATTTTCAATTAATGTAGAAAAGAAGCTTTAGAAAAGGAATATCTTGGGATGTCTGTTTATTGAGAGCATTTGTGTTTGGTGTGGGATAATTCAACCCACCTATATGGGAAGCGGACAGAAGGCGAGGTATATTGATGTTATGACAACTTTGAATAATTTACTTTCTTTTGAATAATTATTTTTTTTTGTTAATTCAGTCCAGTTTCTCCAGCATTTGATGCAAATTCTTGAATGTTCTTCCGTTAACATTTTGCTTTAATGCCCTATTCTAAGCCATGCATAAACCGCTGTGTTTTCCTTTATTTACAGATATCATTTTCAAGCAGATTATAAAGACTAGTTACAATCTGTCATTATTGGATATCTGATACTCTTAACTGGATATCGCTGAAAGGTAATCATTGAACTGGTCGTTAACTACGTAAAGTTTTTTCTTTGTTGAGCGTTCTCGGCTATAATGTACGTGTTACTTCTTAAATGAATTTTCTTTTTTAAAGGTTCATCTCACAAAATCACTGTTTAGAATACAATGCACTCCGTACCAAAGCCATTCTCATTTATCAAATATGAAACAGTGGAGCGGCTCGCTTTCTTAAGTTTCCTATGTAGTGATTTTCGCTTCTTATGTAGTGCAATCCATATTTTCATCTCAATTTTTTCAAATGATCATTTATTTTATACAATTCATGGTTTAGTCCATTATTAATAATTAAAATTATTAAGTTTGGATTTTCTCACCAAAAATAATAGAATGCATTTTCAGCCTAAGCCAATTAAGTTTGTTTATAAGTTTTCCATTGCATTTCTCTTTGACTTGATCTACTTTTTTATTTGCAATACTGAAAATCGGATGGAAAGCAGAGCAATATCTTGGGTCGAAATACGGGCTATTTCGGCAGGGACGAATTCGTCAAGGAGATCAATAGTTTCGATCATTCGATCAAATTAACTGATGACATTTCAAATACCGAACATATACTTTTGGAGGCAGAAACTTAAAGATAATCAATAACACTCACCATACGAATAGTCATATTTAAAAAGACTGGCCAACCATTGAGTCCTGCAAATGGGTCTTCCCACACGAACCAGTAATTACATTTCCACCTTACCAACACTGTTCAAGAATGCAGTATAAACAGCAGCAAAATTTAACTTTGCGCATTTTATTTTATTTTTCATTGTCTCGTGTATGAATTATGTAGGTTCAGTGCAGTAATTACAAATTTGTATTGTGTTCTTTTTTTTTTTTCATTTGCGTTATCGGCTTTTGTAGCTTTATGCTTTTGGAAAAGGAATTGGTAAATTTCGAAAGCGCTTTTGGACTGGTTTCAAACCAGTTTGACACTGGTTTAAGTTTTAGTACCATTTTGCATGTGTTAAAAAAACAAAACATTTTTCATTTTTTTTAAAAAAAAAGACAAAAGAAAAATAATAAAACAAGCATAGATCATATTAGAAAATATATAGAAATATGAATTAATGTCGAAAATGATGAATTAAAGTTGAAATTTTAAAAATAATGGCTACGATAATTTTGTTTTTATTTTTTGCGTCTTAAATCACTTAACACATTACTCTCTTTAATGGTTTTTTTTTTTTTATAGACGAGCCCAACACGAACAATAATAATCTGTCTAGCTCTAAAGTCCAAAAAAAAAAAATGATCTTTCTTTGATAAGCTTCTTATGCATGAGTATTCACGATAAGAAAAATAGTAGTAATTATTACGGTCATATATATATATATATATATATATATATATATATATATATATATATGTGTGTGTGTGTGTGTAATGTGTATATATATATATATATATATATATATATATATATATATATATATATATATATATATATATATATAATTAGAGACATCTATTAGATCTTTAAAATTTCATTATCAGTTATGACAGTCGAGTGCTTAATCCTCGTATGGATAGCTGCTATTGTATTGTTTGACGTGCCTCTTTAAATGTTATTTCTCAATAGTAATAAATATTATTTCCTTTTATTCATCTTACTGTTGTCAATTATATTATCATAAAATACAATTAACTTATTGGCATCCAAAAACCAAACCGGTATAAGATTCCCAGATGTGATGTAATGTGATTATGATTTTTAACGTAGCTTTAGCAATTTTTCCTTCATATCACTACGATGTCTGCAGTGTGGCAGTTTATTGGGATGTCTAGCACTGGGGCATATTGCCGCAGATATGTAGCATGATGTCCCACCCAGTCACATTATCCTGACACCAGGCCAACCATTCCTAACACTAACCTCTTAATGCTGAGCGTCTAGCGAGGCAGCTGTTAATATCATTTTTTTTAAGTCTTTGGTTTGACTCGACCGGGGATCGAACCCATGACCTCCCGCATCCGAGACGGACATTCTAACCACTTGGCCACCGGAGCGGTTAACATTCCCAGAAGCAATGAGATCAAATATTTTGCAATATGTTTCCTTTTCTAATACGTCAGAATTTCTTTCATAAACCGACACTTTGATTGGTAATTATTGAGTAAGTAAAAAGTTATTGTTCCGTAATTAAAACCATTTTGATTATTAGATTCAGTAATAAATTCGTTGAGCCAGCAACCATAAAATTGCAGAAGTGCTGTATGGTATTTTTTTTTTATCAATCTCAAAGTTAATTATATCTACCATATTACAAAGTTTTTTTTAACTCAGTCTGATTTCGCTCATAGTCACTGCGCTTGTATACTTTTAAATATTGGTCAGGCTGCAATTTTAGATGTTATATTTTTATTTTATTTCTTGAAACACATATTTTATGTTTTATTTTTCATCTCTATTGAAGTAAGATTTTACATGCATCCTTTTAAAAAAATTGGTGATTGTGTTTTAATTCTGATCTTTTTTTCCTCCAAGTTTAATGCATATTTTATAAATGTGGCTATCAATGGTTTCGGCAAAATTATAGTTCGAAACTTGTTTTGAGTAAAAGATGTCACTAGTGCTGATACTTTGTTTTAATTTTCCCTTCAAGATCTTGTTTACCGTCAAGTATATTTTTTATTTTATTTTTAATAACATTAAGATTTTTGGCCGCTTACATCACACTCATCAGCTGTGGATACATTATGCAATGTTGTTATATCAGCTTTTATAAAATTAAACTCTATGAAAGATAATTAAATTTAGGTACAATCTCTGCTTTTGTGTAAATTTACTTAATGTAGTTTTGATAGAGGAATCGTTTCATAGTGGGAAAGAGCCAGTTTTTTTTTTTAAAAAAAGTAAGTTCTGATTTAACCCAGGAGAAATATATCTTCGATGTAGAACATAGGTTATTTCCCATACGCACATGGACTATTGTGTTTATAGTTGCTTTTGCATATTTTTGTAAATCCATGTGCCCATCCCCTCTCAGGTTGAATAATAATCTGTAATGCACTTTTCCCGTTATATTCCGACCCTGAAAAACAAAAGCAATACTTACCCGAGTTAAATTTGTGTTAATCTCAGTGTCCCGTTTGTTCCGTTCAGGTTTTCCGGAAATGTATAAAACTTGGGTATAATTACCGCGTACGATGTGTGAAAGAACGCCTCAAGCAGTGTTAATCCATTATGCAAGTCGCCAGCCACCCAGATTATAGAACAGCGGTCAAGCAAAGGTCTCGTAGTCATCACACGAGGGCGTTATACCAGGGATCAAAAGGAAGTGTACCGGACGTACAGTTTTCTCACCAGCCAGGCAGACGGACAAGCCAGAAGACATTGACGGCTACGTTTGATTGTGACAGTAAAAAAGCGACATCCAATCGGAATCAAGATTGAAGGTGAGATTAAATCTTAGATCGAAATTATAGCTTAGTAAATGTATCAGTATACTTGGGCAGATTAGAAGTACATTTTGCCGTTTTATATAAAATAAGGATACTCAGGGAAAGCCACTCGTAACTTGGCGGGAATCTTATGAGCAGAATTGTAAGAGGAGGGAAAAGCTTCGACAAGGTCAGTAAACTATTTGCTCGATTTTACGGCGTCATAATTGCAAGTATTTGTAGTATGTATACTTAATTACTGGGATTGTTTAGTATGTAGAATTGCTTTGTAGTGTTTGATTATAAGAGTATTTGAGATATGAATTTGAGTTTACGTAGAGAATTATGTAGATTGCTAGTTCGTCAGAGTCAATATTGTAAGTCGCTAGTAGGTTACTTCGTAGTGGCCAGTACCTTTATTTATGCGTTGTGTTAGAGTTTGCGAATGTTTGAATTGGGGTTTAGGAAAATGATTGATGTGTGTCCGATTAGTTACAACAGATGTTTGAATATATCAGAGCATGGATATTTAAATATTTGTGTATTTGGTACGAGTTGTAAGGTAAAGATATGCGTCTGATTGTTGTTTATTGATTTGTGTAATTATAAGTATGTACTGATGTGAATCAATATTTTTTGGTATGTAAAAGAGTAATCAATACCGTGGTTTATGATGTTGTATTATTATGTTGTGTTTTACCATAATAGAATGTATGCGTATTTTGGTGTGAATGAATGCATGATCGGTGAAATTTAATAACCTTATCTGATGATAGGCTGTGTGTAGTGGAAGATGTGAGTGCTGGCTGTGGGAAAATATTATATCATCATTGTGTTTTCACAGAAAGCTTTTCGGGGGATAGAACTTCTGGTACAAGTTTCGTAGTTCCGAGTCTCTAACAGGGAGACGGAAGTAAGACTGACAGTGCAGTCGGAGTCGACAACGCGTAGTCGACATAGAAAAGAGGGATAGAAGGGGATGAGGAGGGAAGTGGCTGGGGAAGGAAATAGAGACGTAGGAGGAGAAGGAACTTGGAGGGAGTCAGGGAAGACGAGAGGTTGAATTAGGAGATAGAGGTTATTACACAGAAGAGTAGACCATAAAGACAGGTGGAAATCTAGAACTACGAATCACATTTTGCGATAGCTTGAAAAGGGTCTAGGGGAAGAAGTGTATTTGGGAAATTCTAATTAATGACAATTCAATTGTTATTAACTTGTTATTATTAAACTTCACCCTTTCGTACCTCTAATCGTTAACCGTCGGCGTTGCTGACTGGGGGATCGGAGCGATACATCTAGCATTCATTAACTCAACTTCCAAACCAAAATCGAGCTTGGGTGGGACTTCTACAATAATTTAAATGAATATTGGAAGTACCCACCTCAATCCCCTACAACCAAAACCTCACAGTGGGGGCAACCTTTTATAAGCCGAATAAGACATTATTAGCCAATGCAAATATGTCCAACTGTCTACATTATTATTTTGATCGATACAATCAGTTGTTAGAAAACTATTCTATATTTTTTATTTCCCAAGTCAACATTATCAAAACTTAAC